>CAUYQV010168116.1:0-16805 GCA_963574575.1 Galagoides demidoff | reverse complement strand
CGGTTTTTAAAGCTTACAGGTGAACAGGGGGCAGAGGGAGTGGGAGGAGGAGTAAAGAGGAAACGTGTCCTTCGCTGATTGGCAGATTTGAGGTTCAGGCCATTAGCTGGTTGCGCGGGCGCGGGAATGGGTGCCATATTGAGTCTTAAACAAAGAACTGATAACTGCAAGGAAAATAATTAAGCGGGAAATTGGCTGTGATTGCTTTGGGGGTTTTTTCTGTAACAGGATGCGGGCAAACAGGGTGGGGTACATAATTTTTTGAAAATCTCGCAAGTGTGCTTCGGGTGAGGGGAAGACTGGGGAGCACACACTGCCTTGGCTAAAATCAAGGGTTTTTATTCTTGTCACGCTTTTTGGCCCCCGACAAAACCCAACCTAAGCCAACCAGACAAGCTCATCATGTCTTCCCTAGCCTCCTTGATTCCATCTTATTCTCACCACATATACTTTCAAAATCACACACTTATGCCCTTTGCCTGGTCCCTACAGGCCTTTTTGGGTATGTTCCTGGCATGAGAGGACCTGTCACTTTTCAGAGAGCTCTTTCCCATTGAGATGTACTTTAAATACGCAATAAACAAGTATGGACTTCTAAAGAAATATTATGAAGCAGTTTTCTTCATAAAAGCAATTGACTCCAAAGGAAAAGTGGGTTGAAGTTGTTTCCTATATTTAATGCTTATGAAGAACCAAGAAGTAGTTGGACCTTAGTATATATTTTGGATTTCTGAAAAGAATCCCACTTGTCTAAGTGGTCATAGTTCACTCTGCTTTCTTACACCTTGTTTTTGTGATCACAACGTGGACACACTGACAAAGGAGCCACATCAATACTTCAGAATCCTATTGCAGCTCAATTTACAATTGCCAAAATGTGGAAACAACCTAAATGTCCACCAACCCAGGAATGGATTAACAAACTGTGGTTTATGTAGACCATGGAATACCATTCAGTCATTAAAAAAGATGGAGATGTTCCAATTTTGGGGATTAAGCCAGATAGAGTTGAAACTCATTCTTCTAAGGAAAGCATCACAAAAATGGTGAAGCAAGAATCCAGTGTACTCAATTCTGATATGAAGCTGGTAGATGATCTAATACATACCCTCATAAGAAAAAAACTTAAATCAATTCAAGGTGGAGGGCAGGGAAATGAGGGAGCTGGGAGAGGGAAGATGGGTGGGGGACATGAGTTACAGTGTATGGCACACTTCTTGGGGGCAAGAAGCAATTATAAGAGGACTTCACCTAACAAATGCAAACAGTGTAACCTAATTCTTTATACCCTCCAATGTTTCCAATGAACCTGAAACAATAAAAAATAATAAATTAACATAAAAAATTAAAAAAGAAAAAGGCTTCAGAATTCTCTTTTCACCATCTGTCTATGCTTTTATGACTATTTTTCTTTAATCATTCCTGTTCCGAATATTCTCTCTTACTCTACTTTCTATAAAATAATAATAATCTGGTCATGTTGAATGAAAACTCAGGGCATAAATAGTATGCATGTAAGACTGTAGCCATGCAAAATTATGTATGAATGAGAATAAAAGGAAACTTTTAAAAATAAGAAGGCTTTTTCTCTTGATTTTTCAAATTTTGTGAAATCTGAAATCATTCGTATAAATTTAATTAAAATCCATTATGTAATATCAATCTGTGTGCTACCTCTCTTAGGACTATTTCCATCTAAATAGGTATTTTTAAATCCTTTCCTGGAGCTGTCAAAGCAGGATTTTGTTGTGAATACCAGCCTCTACTATTTCCTTCTGGGCATGACACTGTGCTACAGTGTGAGAAATATAGTAGAACCACCGTAGTTGACCACCTCTTTATATTGACTACCTCCTTTAGTTGACCTAATTTCCACAGACTGGGCACGCACCACATGCACATCTCGGTACAGCAGACTTAGCTCCTTGTGTTAACCGCCTCTGTATATTGAGCAGTGTTTTGTAGGCCCTTGGTTAGTCAACTTACAGAGGTTCTGCTGTTATCAGTCTTTCTCAAGCTCTTCTCAACCGGTAGATAGAATATTTAGAGAAGGTATTTTGGGGGGTGGGGATTTGAATAGAAAACAGGAATTGCTGTACCCATAAAAGTGTTGCTTCATACTAATTTTTTTCTCCCTATTCAGAGATTCACATGGATTGAGCTGTGAAAGGTCTCAGTGATCATTTCTAGCACAATCTTTAGCTTTTATATGTGAGAAAGGTGAGATGGACTCTGTCAGTTAGCTAACACAATATAATCACGGTCCCTTTCTTCTGCCTGCCTCTACCACAGAGACTGGAACAGCTAAGTGCATCATTTCTCAGCCTCCCTTGCAGCTGGGGTCTAGATGTGATGCTGTCAAATGAGTTAAAGTCTGCTGGGAGCTTCTGAGATGGCTTTTCTTTTTGCTGATGAAAGAGGGAGATGCAGGGGGCTGCTTTTCTGCCATTCCTTCCTGCTCTAGATGCAGAACTAATGCCTAGAGCTACAACTTGAGTTCTGAGACAATGAGGCCAGGCCAGGAGAATTGCAGACTTGCTGGCCTTAACACACTTGAGCTGCGGAAACAACAGCAGAGGATGGTGTTGATGAGATACCTTGGTACAGGAGAGAATAACCTCTATTTGATAAAACTGCAGTTGCTCTGTTTTTCTGTTTCTTGCAGCCAAAGTATTCCTTCAGGAAATTGAATTCCAAACAGGTAAAATGATTTAACCAAAGTCATGCAGCTCAGTTACTTTCAGAGCTGGGGTTGGAATCCAAGAATAGAGACTCCCAACTAAATATTCCCTCCACAATTCAGCTCCTCGGGAGAGGACATTTTGCTGCAACTGCAATTGGAAATAGGTTAAGCTGATTCATGAGCCCTCTGCCTAACTTGATTTTTTGCTTAGAATAAGTTGGGAAAGCACTTAAAGAGAAGAAAACATAAGACCGCTTAAGTGCATACCATTTAACATAGTCTACACTTAGACTACAGAGAATTGAGATAAAGGTTCTTTTTCTTCTGTCCCCCAAAGCCAATGTCTATATATATTTAAAAGTGTTCAAAAAAACGTTGTGTTAAAAAATAAGGGAAGTCTGAAATTGGAGTCTAAATTCTCTGGCTGTTTTCTGAGTATGGGAGAGAGAGAAAACAATTACTTAAACTCGACAAGTTCCCTCACGTATTAAGGGAATGGTCTAATTTCTCTCTCTGTTAGATGTCCCGGTTTATCAAAATGGTTTGATAGGCTACTATGGGAACAAAAATGTAGGCTCTTCTGTGTATAGCGAGACAAAATGAGAGCTTGATTGCTCTGCATGAGTGAATGTGAATTAAGGGCATTTGGAAGAAGCCGTAGAAGGGGTGATTGGAAGGGACTCTTGGTAATAAAAATAGGAGATGCCTGAGCAATATGTCTTCAGTCTGGGGCTTATTAAAAAAGAAGACAATAAAAAATTCTTCAAGGACAGAAGGACTAAAAGCTTTTTAGCAGCACGGATGTCTACTGTTGTGTTCCATTTTTAACTTATGTTGCACTGAAAAATTGCCACTTGTATCTTACCTGGACACTTAAAAATCTGCCACAAATCACATCCTGGAATTGATGGCATTTTAAAGGGTGGGGGCACAAAGCATTTCTGAAAACCTGTCATTTTGTAACCTAAGGTTGGAATCTAATCAGGAGAAGATATAAGGAAACATAAACCTTTTCCCCAAATATACTCCAAGCACAGTAGACTGTCTAGAGAAGACGATGGCAGGGAGTAGAAGGCAAAAGTTAACATCTGGGTGGCATTGAATGACTTTGGCCAATCAGGCAACATTTCTGGACCCACAGCCTTCATTATAAATTTAAAAAGCTACTATTAATGACAGTGAGAGAGGATACCCAGAAAAAGTGAGGTCTGAGAGAACAGAGGTCTTTGCAAGGTGACCCCAAGGATACACCTGCAAGCTCCTCTAGAAGGTGACTCAGGTCGTAGGAATTTGTAGAAACTTAACTTCCTGGGACCTGGAAACTAACACTTGCTTCTGCTTCTGTAAAAGCCCAAGCCCACTTCTCCAGCTTGATCCAAACTGACCAATGAGAAAGGTACCCATGGGCTGGAACTTTTTGACTGGGGTTAAAAAGGAGAAGACTGAGCCATTTGGGCAGTGTGGCGATTTTGAACTCTGGTCTGCTCCTCACTTCACTGGCTGGAATAAAGCCCTTCCTCTTTTAAACACAGTGTTTGTGTTAGATAATTGCCTCAGAAAGCCCCATCCTACTCTTAAAGTTACAACTCCTCCCCAAGCATAGGGAGTGGCTTACCTCACCATTCTGTTCCAATTACTGCTGCCCACCGCTAAGGACTCTTTCCGCTGAAGCAATAACTGCTTATTGGTTATCCCACCATCCCATCACCATTCTGAGATTTCCCTATATAAGGGTACGTTTCTCTCCCCTCTCTCTCTTTCCCCCAACCTCCCTCGCTCTTCTCTGCTCTCCCTCTCTCTCTTTTCTCTTCTCCACTCTTCCTCATCTCTCTCCCCTCTTCTCTTCTCTTTTTCTTTCCTCCTTGGTGCTGCTCTGCAGCCTCCCTCCCCCACCAATGAAGACCTTTCATACTATCCTTGGTGATCTGTGAGATCTCTGCCAGTCGAGTGCTTTTCTTTCAGTTTGGGTGTTCTTTCTCTCCACTGGGCATCCTCCCGCAACTACAGCAAGGATACTTTTAAGCTTTGAAGCTCTGTAAATTTACTTTTTTGAATAACTGTCCTGCTCTATCTTATGTCCAGCAAGAACAATTTAGTAGCCATCTTAGAGCCTAGAAATAAAGTTCATGGATGCAGAAACAGACACAACCCAGATTTCAGAATCTCCAAGTAAGCAAGTCAGGAAATCAATCTGGGAAACTAACAAATGAAAAGATCACATCTAGGGAAGAGAGAGTGCAATAATTAATTGGTCAGGAAGCCAAGCCAGGGTCTTGGTGACAGCACTGGCCACCAGTACAAGATAGATATTAATTTAAGGATCTCTAAAATATCTCCCCAGCTATTTAATATCTTCTCAGGGGAAAGCCTCGGTGTTAGCTGAAGCAAAACAAGACCAAATGAAAGAGGAAAAACACTGCAGGGAAAAATAAATGGCATAAGTCGATCTCTTTCATCTCCAGAAAGTGCCTCTGAAGGAATCAAACAGCAATACATTTGTATACACATATATGCATTCTGTACCTATAAAAATATTCATGTGTCTCAAAGGGACGGCATGGGCTGTCTTAGCACCTTGAGTTATGAGGAAACAGAAACAGATGTACAGCAAGTTAATGGGTTGGTTTTGCTGCCTGCATTGTCCTCTCTTCCTGCAGTTGGATTCCAGGGAATATTTAGCATAAAATATAGCAAAGACTCTCTGCCCTCCAGTACATCAGCAGAAAGGGGATATTTACAATTGAATAGCAGCCGGTATGGGGCCCTGTAGAGCACAACTACTCCAGTGAGTTCATTATTTACAGTTCCAACAATAGGACTCATTGTTACAGCTGTGGCTTCTCAGATGTCCTGGTGAGGAAGCAATCCCAGAAAGGCTTCAGCAGGGACCTCCAAATACTAATGACTCCCTTTGAGTAACCATGTTGACCTTACATATAAACAGAACAAATAACGTCCAATGAGACATACTTTCAGGGCCCTCCAAAGACCCTTGAGTAGTAGATCTCTGCTACTGCCTAACCCTGATATCTGAAAATCTTTTGTAGAATCATGTGCCTTTGGTTTAAGATACTGTTCCCAATTCAAAAGCAAATGTCCTTCAAGCCAGTATACTCTATTAATCTTTTGATGAAAAATTACAGTAAGGTAGGGACATGTTGGTCTTAAAGAACGGGAGTTGAAAAGCATGGCTGACAAATCAAATCGAGCCCACCACCTGTTTCTATAAAGAAAGTTTGATGGGAAGGCAGCCCCCCTTTTTTTTCTTTGTTTACATATTGCCTATGGCAGATTTGAAGAGCTGTGATATAGATTGGATGGCCCACAAAGACTAAAATATTTATGATCTGGCCCTTTACAGAAAAAATTCACTTGCCCTTGATGTATTATAGAAGTGTCCTCTCATGAGGAAACTGAGGCCCAGAGAAGGCAGAAGACAAGACCAAAACCACAGGAGTTATTTCTGATAGAACTGAATCCCACCCATGAGTTCTCTGGACTCTCACCTCACTATTTCTTTCATTATATCTTGTTGTCTCTTAGAGTTATCTAGAAAATAAGAACAAACAGGTTTTTGGAATGAAGGAAATCTCAGGGGGTTCTCTTAAGAACAAAACACAGACATATAGCACCATGGTCCATGGACTCTGAGTCAGTTTGCATACTCAGAGAGGCGTTGAGCTATCTTGCAAGTGGACTTTAGTGGTTGATCATGAGTTTTAACTGCAGTCTAACCAAAGTTTGGGAGTTGGAACTAACTTCTATATGTCAAACTGAGAAGCTCTTCATCAAGGAACGTTTCCTCTAATATTTGACTTTGGTTCTCTGATCAGGGTATAGAATCAGAGAAACTTGTCTGTGCTATGGGTACACTTTTTGCATGTGTTTTGTGTGTGAATGTGTTTTAAGCAACTCAACATGTAAAAATTAAATTTTACACAAAATTTTTAATAATTAAATGTATAAAATTGAAGGTGTTTCAATAGGGAAAGTATATACAGTTACAGTGACAGCTGTAAGTTTTCTTTGTGGCTCATAGACAGGACCATTACACCACACCCTACAGAGTACACTGAGAAAACTCCAACTTGTCCTAATTGTTACCTAAGTTCCTTCTACATGGTTCCTAATAATTGGACTTCTAGCTCATATCTGATTTAGCCCAGTGATAATGAACTTATTAATTAGTTTGTTCACACATACACACACACACCCCTCCTGTTTTTATACAAGTCTCATCATTAGAGAATCCCCTTAATTTTAACTCAAATATCCCTCTCCATAGCTTCTTTTACATTTTTCCATCTTATTTCTCTGTGTTTTACTATTCACAGTACCATCCTTGACTAAACAGTATGGGCATTAACTTGGAACATGTTAGAAATTCCAAATTGTGAGCTCCATCTCAGCCCTAGAGCATAGGAATTTGCATTTTAACAGAATCCCCAAGGGATTTATTTGTACAATAGAATTAAAGGAACTCTGCCACAGCACAATCAAGTCAAGTTCTTAAGGCAAACTGTGAAAACATGGCGTTCAAGGATCACATTTCAGTCAAATAAGCATCAAATCATACAATTGTGGACAAAACTAATGTTTAGAATGTTTATTGAGTATTTATGCTGGGCACTGTGCTAGAGAGGCATTGAGAACACAAAAGGGAGATGACAGAACTCCTGACCTTCAAGGATCTCCAGTCTAACAAAGCAAATACGTGAACAGTTCTGGGTACCACAAAGGTATAAAAAATGCTTTGGAATGTTGTTTGGACAAATACATCACTAATACAGATGGCATCGGAGATCCCAGCAGAAGCCTGTGGACATGAGTCCAACAAGTATGGGAGTCATAAAAGGTGTGCCATACTGGGGGCCTAGGGAGGGCAGGTTCTAGCATAACTCCAGTGATCTCTGCTTTCTAACACAAATGGCACTGTATAATCCCCTCCCCTTTACTAGGAGGTGGGTCTAATGACTTTCTTCTTACAGATAGAACAAGGCAAAGTGCTGGATGTGGCTTCTGTCTTGCTGGCATTGACTTCTGCCCCCTAACTTTTTGATGAAGCAAGCTGCCCTATGGGAGATGCTCAGTGAAGAGGTCTCAGCAGTGATGGGCTGAGAGACGCTTCCATGCAAGAGCTCATGAAGACCTGAGACTGCAATCCAACAGCCCAGGAACACTGAAATAAGTGCAGGAGGGAACCAGGAAGTGGGGCATACCTAATCAAGTCTTGTGATGACTTGGGCTTGTGAAAAACTCAGAGCCAGAGACCCAGCCAAGCCAGAGCCAGATCCACGGCCCGTAGAAACTGTGAGGTAATGTATATCATTATTAAAAGCTGCTAATATTTGGTTTAATATATTACTCAGCAATAGGTAAGTGTATTTTGCTAATATTTGGGTTAATATACTACTCAGCAATAGTAAGTGTATTTTGGGTTAATATTCTACTCAGCAATAGGTAAGTGTGGATATGTCCACATCCTTATCCTCAGAACCTATCTTTCTTATATGGCAAAGACTTTGCAGATGGGATTAAGGTATGTGGAGATTATTGTGAATTGTACAGGTGAGCCTTAAATGGAATCATTTGATTTTTTGGAGACAGAATCTCACTATGTCACCCTCAGTAGAGTGCTATGACATCATAGTTCACAGCAACCTTAAACTCTTGGGCTTAAGTGACTCTCTTGCCTCAGGCTCCCAAGTAGCTGGGAATATAAGCACCCACCATAATGCCTGGCTATTTTTTGTTTGTAGTTGTCATTGTTGTTTGTCAGGCCCAGGCTGGGTTCAAACCCGCCAGCCCCAGTGTATATGGCCAGCGCCCTACCCACTGAGCTAAGGGCGCCGAGCCAGAATCACTTGTTCTTATAAGAGAGAAATAGAGGGAGGTTTGGCACTGACAGAGAGGAGAAGGCGAAGTGACCAGTGAGTGAGGCAGAGATAGGACTACAAGTTACAGAATGCTGGAAGCCATCGGCAGCTTTAAGGGGCAAAGGAGAGATTCCCACATCCAGAGAGAGTATGGCTCTTCTGATAACCTGATTTCAGCATTAAACCTGTTGTTTTAAGTCATTAAGTTTACAACACTATTTTGTAGCATCTGTGGAAAACTAATTCAGTAATTAATACAGGAGTTTTGACAAGTTCAGTCTGAATAATGTTAGGATACCTTTGAGGATTTTCATAGAAAAAATGATTTTGAAAAGAACCAGAATATTAAAAACTTACTGGTGCTAAATAAAGAATTTTAATTTTATCTAATAAGTTATAGGCAGTTAACTTTAGGGGGTAGGAAAATAGAAAAGTCTTTGCCTTGGCAAGAAGTAGCCCAACTGGATTATTTTAATAATCACTGGAGCATAGACAGGACAGGTCAGGTTGGAAGTCCTCAAGATCAGGGGAATCAGTGCAGCAGATTCTGTCAGTCAGAATTAATAAGAACCTGAGCAAATCACCAGAGTAATTTGATTCACACCTGGCATTTTCTTACAGACAAGGGTGAAGAGAGAATGAACTAGGATGCAGGACAACTTTGGGGTGGGGTGGAGAGTGCAGACACTGAGCGGCCAGGCACAACCAAGGACACTTGGAACCTCCAGGACTTCCACAAACAAACCAGCCCTGTCACATGTATACCAAGGTCCTTCTGAGTCCTAACAAAGGAAGGAGACTTATTTCCAAACACCACAAGTGGAATCACTGACTTCCTTGGTGGGTCAGCTAACTCAGTGCTATGTTTTGTCGTTAAGTGCATTAGAAAACTAAGCATATCCCAGAAATGTTAAGAACTCTGTCAGAATGACAAGGACATCAGAGTCATGTAGATAACACATTTTTTTAATAAACCTTTTTTTAAGGGGGTAAAAAGTACTTACTTACTGAAAGGTACAATAATCTTAAGTGCATAGCATGATGCATTTTTGCATCTCTGTGCATCTTTGTAACCACACTCCAGATTATATATAATAGAAGACCCACCAGCGCTCAAATGATTTCATTATGCCTCTTTCCTATCCGTCCCCTCTTCCCACCAGGATAAGCATTCTTCTAGTTTCTATAAGCTTCTATAAATTCTTGAACTTTCACTGGTTCTTCAATTTTAGTTCTGACCTCGGATAAGACTAAACGCAGAGTGGTTGGGGCTCTAACACACCAGTCAATCTCTGGTTGTGTGACCTTGTGCTAACGACTTTGGGGTGTCCAACCTACAGCCCCGGGCTGCTGTATGCTGATATTGTGAGGACTTTTTTTGCTTATGTGTGGTACCAGAGATCAAAAAAGTATGCATGGACCTTTTTCTTTTTTTGGTTTTGTTTTGCTAGTCAGTTTTCGTTAGTGTTTGTGTGCAAGACAATGTTTATTCTTCAAATGCGCAACTGAGAAAAATAAATATTGGATACCCCTGATTAGTCTTCCTGTGCCTTGGGCACTCAGTTTTGGGATTCATCATCGGGGACAAATAGCATTCAAAGAAGATTATGAGGAAAAATAAAGGGAAATGAGGTAAAACAACAACAACAAAAAAAACTATTTCTAAGAATGAATGCTACTAATATTCAGAAAGAATATATGTAATGTCATATATATATTATACACATGTATATATATACATGTAATTATATACATAAAATCAATTTATTCTTATTTTATCTGAATTCTTTCTTAATTCGTTTATCGTCTAGTAAAACTATGGATTGCTAAGTAAATGAGTATTATCTTTCATAAGCCATTCGCAACAAGGAATAAAGTCTTAATAAAAGAATTATTTAGTGATTGCTATAGCTAATTATATTAATAAAAATTGTCATAATAGTTGTACGTAAATTACATTTTTTACGATAAATCACATGAAATACACAAAGGATAGATTAATACTGCACTAAATTTATTGATAAAATTTGATTTATGTTTACCTTTGGATTTAATTTTTGAAGGCGTAAAACACAACTTTTACTTTCAGAATAAACTTCCAAAAACCATTTTTTCAACTAAGTCTCAATGTCTCTAGTATCTGGAGACATTTCTCTAAGTTAAAAATTTATTATAAAGAGAAACTGAGGTCCTTATTCAGTCCACTGACATAATGGCTGACTTCAAATAATTGGCTTTGAAAACATGAAACAATCACAATGGGAACAGCACATATTTATATGGTGCTTTCCAATTGATTGCACTTGCATAAAACCACAATCCCTAATGCTGTGCTATGCAATTAAAATTGAATTCTTTTTTTCCTGCATAGCCTTCTAATGGGAAAAATCAGGTCAGTTGATGAAAGTTTCAGAAAAGCAGATTTTGGTTCAGTTAGGAAAACTGTTAATTATCGGATGTACCACGAATAGACTGGGATGGTTCACACTGTGGGAGCACCTGGGAGGTATCAAGCATCAGCTACATGACTCCACCCATCGGAAAAGAAGCTAGAAGGGGACACCAGAAAATGGACAGTCAGCCTGGAAGATTGTTAAGATTCTTCTATACCTTAAACCCACACACTCTGCTTCAGGGTCTATTTTTATAAAAATGAAGTGCCATGAAATTAAAAAAGGAAGTGAGAGAAGAAAAAAGAAAAACTTCCCACTCCTGCTGTGCTCACCTCATTCCTCAGATTTACCTCCACACGTGTCCCGGTTCATGTATTCCCTTTCCCAAATGAGAAGGCAAATGAGATTTATAAGTGCTATTTTAAAAATTAATAAAGATGTCCATAAGACACCAACCGCCACAGAGAAACTATTCAGCAGGAAGATTTTCATGTTAAACTGCCTTAAATATCAGACTATTATCATCCCAGTATAGTTCAAACACCAATAAAAGAATAAAATGAATGTATACCTCCAGGGGACATTGACATTTTCACAAGAGAAAGAAAGAAACTTTAGTGCCTTCTCTGCTTACTTGCTTCCTCTTGTCAACTTTTGATCCTGCAGTTAATAAAAATGTTTCAATCTCCTAATCTGGTGTCCTAAGGAAAGCCAGGCAAGAGGCCACCTGCCTTTGAAAGGAATATATAAAAATGGAAGACCCGGGGTGGTGCTAAATGGCAGGAGACATCTTTAAGACTTTGAGCCAAAAGGGGAAAATCAAAAATTTTTAGTAATCTATAGTCTGAACTACATGAAATTACCATTTTTGTAGATCAACAGAGGTAGAAAATTGGTTAAGTTCGTATAACACAATGGAGTTTGTAGTGAGAGGCCCCACTTCTATAACTGTCTTGCCTAGGGTAGAAATATCACAATATATCCTTCTCTGATTTAGAAAATGTAACACATGCTGCCTGGCATTTCCCAGCTTTCTAGGTATTGCCACCCCAGAAAGCATTGTTACTGACACTTCCAAAACCATCTTACCACTCTCAAAGGCCAGCTAGTTCAGAGTGAAGAAGAACATGGTAAGACAAGTGAATCGTCTGGGCAGGGGCACAGTGCCATACTTCCGTGGCTTTAAAATGAGTGTGTTGACCAGAAACAATGCTGAAATACTGCAATATTGTATTATATACAACAATGTGTGAAGTACTGCAATGCTGAATAAGGTATTCTATAAGTCTAGAGAGGCTGGTTTGAGCAGAAGCATTATGGGTGGGCAAGGGAGATCCATATGCCAGTGAAAACAAAGTGCTCCCTTGTTCATGATGGATGTGGTCTTACCTAATCAACTCACGCCAGCTGGCTGGCTGACCCAGAGAATGTTATTCTAACAGGCACTTGGTGGTGACATTAGCTATTGGCAGATTGGACACTCGGCAATGAAGACAGCCAGATTGGCCTCATTTAGTGAAAGACCACGTTGCTGAGCCCCAGCATAACCTCCATCCCCACATGACCACTTCTTCAGGGACCCATGGGAAGAATGAGATATACTAGGTGTATAAGCAACGGATATTCATGGGGTGAGTCATCGCACCCAGTTGATCATGAAGCTCCCCCTGGCCTTTTGCTGAGCACTCTCATTGAAACAAATACATCCACACTCTCTGCCCATCTAGTCTACGCACATCTCTCTTCCCCAGACCTACTGATCACTCACTGTCCTCTATGACCACTTCCAGTTCCAAATTATTTATCAGTTAGGATTCAATCCGATTAGCAGAACTTCTAGTACAGTGATTTTCAACTGGTGTGCGTGAGAGGATCTTAAGTGTGCTGTGAAAATTTTTAAAGATTAATAATTAAATTATTTTCAAAAAAGTTCTGAGCACAGTATGTCTATTCTTTTTCACTCTTTTTTTTCTTTTGATCAATATAATTAAGTGTGCCACAGAAGTTTAGCTGTAGGTTCAAGTATGCCATGAATTAAAAAAGGTTGCAAAACACTATTCTAGTAAATGGAAGACAGAACAGAAGGAAGAAAAGAAGAAAGGAGGGGGAAAGGAGATTTCAGGAATTTGCCTTTTAGCCATTGGGAAAGTTGGTTACATATTCTGTGTCAGGCTTCTGTTTCTGCCTCTGGCAAGGATCCTGATGTCCACAGAACAGGCAACCTGGGGAGAGAAGATGGATGCAGAGGGGAGAAAGCAAAGATAAACTGCACCCTGGGAGGGTGAGCCCTGAGGTGTAACCAGAGCTAGCAGTGGTAACTTACTCCTCCAAGCCTCCGACTTAGATGGGTCAGAGGGGTGTGCTGAACACTTGCCTGTCTCAGAATCAGGGAAGCGGAGGAGGAAAAGGTCTATCTAGGGTGAGCTGGAGGAGCCTGGGATGCTGTCCTGCCAAAGGCAATCTGGGAGATAAGCAGGGATCTAGGTGTGCTCCTACAATGCCACATCCCAGGCCCCAGCCCTCATAGCACAGAAAGAGGGAGGCTTTAGCTCCACCGTAAGCCTCTTGTGCATAATGCCTTTGGTGGTCCACACCAGCCCAGAACTATGCAGGGATGAGAAACCTGGGAAACAGATCAAGCCCAGCCAGGTTGCTCACTAGAACCTCATCATCACAGATTCTGAGGGTTTTGGTTTCCATTCCTTTTTACTTTCATAGCAATTGCTAAGAAGTGCAGACCCCTGAAGGAATGGTCCTTGCTTGGGCCTCCGAGAAAAATAAATACGGGCATTCATTATTTTTCTCTAGGAACTAGAAACAAAAAATATTTTTCAGTTCATAATGCTCTTAAAATTTAAAAACGAAAATACGATCATTCCAAGAGTGAAAATTACATTAACGGTAAATCAAAACCTCATATAATAAATTAATAAGAACTTGTCTTTATTTTTATGTGCTTTTTCTCCAAAATTTGTTTTGTCCTATTGCCTGTCTAAAAGTGGTGACTTTCTGTGTCTGCTTGACACAGTGAGAAACATCAAAGCCAAATAAATATAGCGACTCTCCTTTCTTTGTGTTGTTATCATAAGGATCATTCTTTTTTCTCTCCCTGACTCCCCTTCCTTTCTCTTTCTAGACCTCAGGTGCCCACAAGTTAATTTTCTCTGCCCTTAGTTTATGGTACTTTATCGCTTTTTCTCTCAGCCCTTCTTTTATTTTTCTTATTACAGGTATGATGTAATTTGGGTTGGCTTGATCACACATCTCCAGGCTTATCCCTTTTTTTCTGTCCCAGTCCCCTAAGCTAGGTAAGAGGAAGGGAAAAGATTCATCTTGGAGTTGGGGTGAGGTTGAATAAAAGGGAGGAGAATTGTAGAAAAGTGCATTGATACAGGAAGCAGCTCTCGAGCAGCAGGAGGCTGAGTTACACCTGACCACGGACCTAAGTGGACTTTCATGTGGTTTTACATCTTAAATTTTTGAACTTACCAAATTAAAAAACCATGGTAGGTTCACATTTAACCTTGAAACACTATGTTTCCATGTAAAGAATATACTTCTTTGGCATCTAAAGTTTATTTTCCTCCTTTCTTTTTTCCTGGGAGAAAAAAAAAAATGAAAATCTTTTTCTAAAAACCAAGGAAATGAGACTGCTTGGCTAGAGAATTTTTAATCCTAAGAACAGTATTATGGAGTCTATCAGGATCAATTTTAGGACCATTATATCACACAGATGAATACATATGTAAAGAAAGGCAAGACTTTTGTCACCCAAATATCCTGATCATTAAGTGCAAGTCATGGTGCTCTGAAATGGAAATAATTTGAGCAGGGGAGGAGGGAAAGGAAGGAAGTCAAAGGGAATAGTAATTTTAGAAAATAAGCTTATTTGGTGGTTTATGAAAAGGCTTTTCCTATGTTTTCTCACTTACGAATTTAATCCACACATCAGCCCTTAAAGTCCATCAGTGGTTCTCTGGAAATAGCTGTTCTCTCTCAGTCTGCGTGTGTTTACATAACAGATTCATGATGGGTCCTGTAACCCTCACCATTAGTTTTGGTGAGATGGTACAGGGTAAGTAGCTGTATGAGCAGGTAGCCAACGCAGGTGTAATGGATCCCGTGGGGTGCAGCCCAGATCCTGTTTCAGGACTGAGATACCCATTTATTCACCTGTCAGTAGTCTGTTGCTGTTAGGTTTCCCTACGGGATTTGACTTCAGTCCAAGAAAGCCTTCTCTACTTTAATAAGGGTAGTGCTTCCTCCCCAACAGGGCACATCTCATGCAGTGCCTGGTACACAGTGAGCTGGGGGAATTAAGGTCAGCACCTTTGAGATAAGGGTTGGCAACTCTCAAGGCCTCCCCTGACTGCAGAGCTCCCTGAAGCTGGCGGTGTCACGTAAAAGCTGAGTTCTGACTGCTTCTGAGTTCAACCTCATCCTCTGTTAAATCCTGTACCCTCTACTTCCCTGTGGGTGTTAACCTGTGAGGAATTTCCCATAAATTTCCTGCATGTAAATATCCATCCTAGAGTCTGCTTCCTGATGACTGACTTACAACAGTTTTATGGACTGTACCCTACAGGACCCTTGCACTTGTCTTGATTGTGAACTTACCATTCATTTATCTCTTCCCAAAGACAGAAAACTGTATGAGCAGGAGATTGTCTTCTATCCCTAAACACTGTGCTTGATACACAGTGGTATCTTTTCAAATGTCTATTGAATGAATGAAGGAATGAGTGAATGGAAACTATATTTATCAATATTTGAACTGGGGTGTTTTTTAATAGCTTCTATTTTTAAATTCATATTATGTGGGTTGTGGTCCCATACTGAGTAAGCAGAGTCTTAAACTACTATTCAGAAGGAACAGACAAGATATAGGTGAACTTTACTTGAGTAGACAGTGATGGTGTTCATTTGTTGATGCATACTGTATTACCATATTACATTTGCTCTCATTTTTAGGACTGTAATATGTGTCTATTCTGTTATATTAATGCTCAACTTTCATTAATTGATAAAACTCCATTATATTAATACTCAAACAGACATTATTTGAAAAGATACCATCATGTACCAAGCACAGTGTTGAGGGACGGGAGACAATCTCCTGCTCATACAGTTTTCCGTCTTTGGGAGGAGATAAATGAATTACAGTTGCAGTGTAACTAGAAATGTGTGAAAGATTGTAGAAAGTGGGAAGAGGTGAGAAAAAAATTTTTGGATTTATCAGTATGTAAGGACAAAGAAATATACATGAAAGAGAAATTCTTTAAACACTGTGTGGGACTGACCAAAAACTTTCTGGCCTGTGTCTAGATATATACTCTTTCTAGAAGTTGTAAACATTAACATGAATTCAGAAATTTTCATTATGTAAGTGAGTATAACTGTAAAAAATCAGATGTAATAACCTAGAGCATAACAACTTAAAAAATACAAAAATGAGAAAAATATATAAAGTGGTTTTGTTTTTTTTTTTTTTTTTTTTTTTTGAGATGGAGCCTCAAGCTATCCCCCTGGGTAGAGTGCCATGGCATCACAGCTCATAGCAACCTCCAACTCCTGGGCTCAAGCGAGTCTCCTGCCTCTGCCTCCCAAGTAGCCGGGACCACAGGCGCCTGCCACAACGCTCGGCCATTTTTTGGTTGCAGCCATCGTTGTTTGGCGGGCCAGGCTGGGGATTCAAACCCGCCACCTTAGGTATACGTGGCTGGCTCCTTAGCCAATTGAGCCACAGGCACTGAGCCATAAAGTGTTTTCTTATGTGAGGGTTACATATTTAATAATTAATCTAAATGCTTCCTTTTGTAGTTGGGGGTGTATGTCTAGATATGCACTAAGTAA
>CAUYQV010168110.1:0-25656 GCA_963574575.1 Galagoides demidoff | reverse complement strand
ATGGCAAAGTGAGCAGAGTCCATCTCAAGCTTTGACTAGCTCTGATTTCCTCTCCTGCCCCTGCTACAGAACACGCTCTAAATACAAAGAGTTCATCTGTCTATCTGGGTCATACCCATTTGGGTAACTCCGTATCTAAGCTCAACAGATTTGGGGCTTCAGTAATTATGAATACATCTACAGTAATACTGGATTCAGATTTGAATGAATAGCCAGTAGATGGGACCCTTAGTTCCCATCTTTAGAATTCTGCCTAGAAGGTGTGTATTGTTTGAGTATGCAAATGACCCTTTATAACACTCAAAGCCATAGTCAGTTTTATATCCCTGTTATACACATAAGTGCTGAATTATGTGTCCTATAAATATCTGTTCAATTAAACGAAGTAGTACTTAATAGATAGGAGCCCTGGCACTCAAGAGGAGACGGCAATGAGATGTACTCACCTCAAAGCATGTAAGATAAGATGTATAAGTTGTTTCAATGTGAATATGCCAGATGCAAATCAAAAGCTAAGTATGTGAACAAATGGAGAAAACTATGTTTGAATGTATAAAGTTCTCGGTTATTCCCAAAACAACACTGCCCCATATCTTTTCCTAACAGCTATAAAAGCTCTTTGTATCACAGAAGAAATTCTAACAGAAATAAAGGTTTCGATATGAGAATTCTTCAATGTATTCCATATGCTTTCACTCTCAAAGTAAGACAAGCAAAGAAGGCTCTCTGTAGCTAGATCCAATACGTATTACAAGTTAGCACCAGCAGCTTGAAGAGTGGCCCTATAGGAACAGGGAAAAAACAGCCAAATTATGCTGCCACAGTTCCTAATTCAGAAGCCTCAAACATTTTGTTGTACTTCCTGAATGAACAAAAAACACGTAGGTGCATCAGAAATATGCCCTATAGTCTTAGATGCTCTGAATTAAATCACTGAATTAATAGTAATTCAAATAATGTCTTCTTTAGTGGCTATCTGGCTTCTCTGCAGCTTCATAAAAACAAAATCGAACTTTTTCAGAAACATAAATAATCCCGTTCTATTGTAGGCTGACGTGACATCTGCACAAAGATAATTAATTCACTTCTTCCACTATTATCTATCTGTCCAGTACCAAAGGGTAAATGATGTTTTCTCCAGGCGCTTGTGTGCTCACGTGCAATGTTTCCTGGTAATAAGCATTTTAAGCTACTGAACAGCAGCTTCAAAAGAACATGAAATTAGCTAAACATACATCACAACACTGTGGTATTTACAACAGCCTCCCGTGGATAATGAAACTTCACGTAGGACGCTATTTCTGTTCAGTCAACACATTTCAAATGCCACTAAAGAGATCACTACCTGCGAAGAACCTGAGCTGACCTAATTTAACTTTATCTTGTAACGCAGGGGAGTTACAGCGTTCCTCGTTGACAGTTGTCTTTTCAGACACCACAAAAGGTTTTCTGCCACAACTGTTATCTGTCCATCTCCAGAGCAGCCAGATAGGATGTAATCATCATGTACCGCCCTGTGCGAGCTGCTTTAATTTGGGGTTGCCTGAGCTCTGCTTAAGGAATGAAAAAATTAAAGGGCAGACACACCAAGAGAAGAGAAAATAAATCCCTGTTGTGTCTTTCAAGATACTAACTGACGCCTTATTCTCTTTTCTTTTTTTCCCCTTCCAGTAATAAAAAAAGGATTTATATCCCGAGTAGTTCTTCAATCCAAACCTGATATGGTGATATCTTTTATACACAGTCTTTGACAACAAAGGCAAGACAATGAGCCTTGAAATCTTCCTCAAAAATGTACAGGCTTCCCTTCAGAAGTTAAATTAGTAGTTTCATTAGCCCCCAAAGTTAATTTTCTGAGAAATAAATAGTAGAGTGCACGTTCACAGTAAGGCTTTGGCAGAAAAGTAGCTGTGTAAGTTGCTGCTTACGATTTTTGTGGGATATTATTGCTTGTCGACACCAACGTTTGGCTAGCCCCTGGCTACCTGTCTAGGGAAATGTGACCTAGTTCCACACAAGGAAATGTAAATGCATGATTGCTGGCCAGAGCTCCGTACAACTTCATGTTATTTGTATAAACAAACATGCCCCTTTCCACCCTTTGCCTCTGCCCCATCTTTCTGCCCAGACTGTCCACCTGACACTTAGATGTGTAGCAAGTACCACACAAAAATGAAGTGAGAAGCAGGAGGAGGCCAGTGGGAATGCTAAGGGTGACGGAGGAGAAGGCAGGCCCTGCCCCCAGACTGCTGTCCCCAGACCTTCTTGCTATATGAGAAAAATAAACTATCCTTTGTTTAAAGTGCCCAGGGTCAAATTGCCTGTTGTCATTTCCAGACAAAAAGCATTTTAAACTGAAATAGCACCGATGTTTACTCTTTAACGAGAGCATTAAAGTTCACGGTCCAAAAGGTTTCCATAATATCTGCTAATATTTCTCTCACACACACAAATACTAAATACACTTGGTATATATGGCCATAAGAAGGCCATGAGTGCCCAATGCACGGGACTAAACAAGTTACTCCAGGTCAACAGTCTTCAAAGTTTGCTATTTATGTAACAATTGGCTACCAAGCACTTTCATGATTATACACTGTTTAATTATAGAAAGGCCAAAGACAAGAAGACTTTTCTATGAACGTATGATCTAGCTGACGAAACAGAGAAAGCCAAGGGAAAATAGGAAAACTGTAGAAAATAACGAGAAAACATATAAAATGTATAAGTGAAATAGTAAGTCACACTACAGAGTGACTAGCAAGCCATATATTCTACAGTATTGAGAGAGTTAGAAGAAAAGGCAGATTAGTGGAAAATAAACCATCGAAAAAGCACCTGTTAAATAGGACTTGTGCTAGATTCCAGAGCAGGGGTCCTCAAACTTTTTAAACAGGGGGCCAGTTCACTGTCCCTCAGACCACTGGAGGGCTGGACTGCAGGCCCTAGGACAAGTCAGCTGCTAAGCAGGACAGGCAGCCACAGCAAAAACACGTGGCGGGCCGGATAAATGTCCTAGGCGGGCTGCATGTGGCCCACGGGCCATAGTTTGAGGACACCTATTCTAGAAGATCAGTGAAGATTAAACAGGCAAGGCAGAGTGAGATGGGCACTCAAAATATAGCTAAATTTGGGAATCAAAATCATATACAAAATGTTTAGGAAAGTAACACCACCAGCCTGGTTGAAAAGAAAGGCTTGTGTTGGAAAACAAGAAAAAGGAAGATTTAAAAAACTACTATTTACTGAATATTAATAGCTCTTGCCTGACACAGTGATAAATGCTATATGGATCTTTTTCACTTAAGTCTTCCTTAAGGCTTCATTATCCTCATTTACCAAAGGGGAAACCAAAGCTCAGAAAGTAAGTGACATACCAAAAGCCCCACAGCCACTAATCCAGCTGCAGGAAAAACATTCATAATAAAGATGAACGTGGACACAGGCGACATTGTTCCAGAAAGGGAACTGCCCACATATGAAGCAATCAGGTCACCTAGAACGGTAAGAACTAAGAGGCATGGAGATCACACGGTCTGGTATGAGATAGTGAAACAGTAGTAGTGAAAACAGACTCTATCCAGAGAGTGAACAACATACAGGATAGCGTGGAAAATTGTTTATTTTGTTTTTTTTTTATTTATTTAGACAGAATCTCACTCTAACACCCTGGGTAGAGGGCCATGGTGTCATAGCTTGTAATCTTCCTGCCTCAGCCTCCCCAATAGTTGGGACCACAGGCACCTGCCACAGTGCCCAGCTAGGTTTTTCTATTTGGGGTAGAGGCAAGGTCTTGCTCTTGCTCAGGCTAGTCTTGAACCCCTGAGCTCAAGCACTCCATCCACCTTGGCTTGCCAGAGCACAAGGATTACAGGGGTGAGCCACCACACCCGGCAAAGTCCTCTTCTTTAGATGACAACTTCTACTGCTACATTATTACTTCTTCTCATTTGAATACCATACAGTAACTCCCTGTTCCTAGGGACCACACCATGGGGGCATATACTGTAAATATTGCAGATATTACAGTATTTTTGAAAGACCTGATTTTGGGTCTCCTGGCCTCTGTTCTCCAGCCTTCCCATCTACTATACAGGGTTAGTTCTGAGGATGAAGACATGGCTGGATGTAGGGAAGGTTTCGGGAAGAAATAAATGAAAGCATGCCCCTCTTCATCTTGGAGGTTTAAATTATAAGGGTGCAGAGTACAGGAAGACTCATGAGGTCAAATGCAATTGCCTATAGTAAACTATTTTAAAATGCTCACACACTTTATGGACCCCCCTGTATTGTAGTGTACACTCAAAGAAAAGGAATGAGCCCAGACATCATTCTGGGGGACTGAGTCATCCTGGGCCCCACTGGGTTCAAGCCTGAATGAGTATGCAGCGGACCCAGGACCTTTACAGGCTCCAACAGGGAGCGTACATGGTAAAAAATATAATAAATAAAGATTGCGAGAAGAGTGCTAGGATCCAAACAAAGGCACCTGTCGTCCAGATTCCCCAGTGGAAGAAGAGAACAAGTCTCACCTTAGCAGGTGCTTATCCTGATAACACCTGCCAAATGAAGAAATAAGAATCCCCAGGACTCCACATCAACTAAAAACCTCCTCTTCCTCCTCCCTACCCTATGTTCCACTTTCTCCCCCATACACTTACAGAAGGAGGACGGGCGGGTAAGCCCTACAGCCACCACACAGTACCTAAAGTTATGATTTCAATCCCTGTCTCGGACTAAGTTTCTCCTATTCAATTACACAATGGTTCTCTTCCCTACTGTCAAGGAGGCAAACAAGGCTGGACTAGATAATAATAAAATAAAAAGGTTCCCATTTCCTCTGCACTTCTGAATTATAACTCAGTCAAGCATTACAATTGTAAAAAAAGATGCTATCCTAGGAAAGCCTTCTGAACAGCTTTTATATTTGAAAGTGTACGTAACTAGATATCAAAATAAGTGTTAGGGTCGATGCCTTGAAAGATAAATATCAGACACAAAGGAAGGTGCAAACACAATACCAACTTCAAAGTGAGCATCAGTAAAGTATGTGAGTCCTGGGTGATTTCCTGGGTGTACACGTCAGGTAACAGACACTGAGCAACACCAAGGGCAAAGAGCTGCCTCCTTCACTTCCAGACGGAGGGACCCTGCTCAAGGCCACAGTTACTTGCTGTGTTGTCCCTGAGTTGGGAAGTCACTGTTCACTGGTGGCCTGGCTCAGCCTGGCAGAGCAACATGTCTGAGAAGCCCCTTTCTGATTCCTTTTCTGAGAACAAGACAAACGTGGGCCAGTGTTCCCTCTGATCTAGAAGGCTGGGCAGAAGAAAGTGCCAGAATAGAACCATTCTGAATCCTTTCCTGAAGGGTCCCACAGATAGAGGAAGTCTGAGGCACAGACAACCAAAACCCCAAAGTATTAGCTGTGGGGTGGGGGGGCTAAGGTCAGATAATCCCAGCAGGGAAGGCTCAGATGAATTCAAAGACACACCCACACGGCGGTAAGTCAGCTCTAAACACCTGCTAGGTCCAGAGTACACAGACCAAGGCGGTGAGTCAGCTCTAAACACCTGCTAGGTTCAGAGTACACAGACCAACAGGGACGTACACAGTAAAAAATATAATAAATTAAGATTGCAAGAAGAGTGCTGGGATCCCAGCTAAGGGACTTATTGTCCAGATTCCCCAGTGGAAGAACAGAACAAGTCACGCCTTAGCAGTTGCTTATCCTGGTAACACCTGCCACATGAAGAAAGAAGTTTAAATACACAACACACAAAAGAGACCTTCCCTGTGGCCCCTCAAGGTTATTCCTCTGTCTCAGAAGAATGTGTCGCAGCAGCTATTCAGAGAGATGAGAAATGACAAGGAGGAAAGCCGCAGCCTTCAGACTGTACGCTCCAGGAGGCGGGATTTCCCTGTTCTGTTCCCTCTGTATTTCCCAGCCTAGAACCTAGGCCTGCTACACAGGTGTTCAATAAATATTTGCTCAATGAATGAAAAGCCATCACACAAACCCCTTTCAGAATGCAGATTCCCTTCGAGAGCCAAGTCCACCAGAGGCCAAGACGTATTTTTCCGGTGAGATTTTATTTGCGATGTAAAGGAATTACAAGCCTTTCTAAAACCAGAAAAGTCAAGGGACCTGCCAGAATGTTCATTAACAACGGAGAGTAAACTCTCCCCTCCGCATCTATATTCAGTGCGTAGTAGGAAGAGTATTTAAATGTGCACTGTTGTTTCATTCCCAACTTGTACGCATTCAAACGTGCTGATCCCCTGGAGCATGGTTTACAGGGCAGCTTACCATGCATGTTCCACTTCATCTTTGTAACAATCAATCACACTTTCACAGCTCGAGAAACGACAGCTCATGAAGTAGTGAACAGCAATACGGGCTCTACAATACCAGGTTGTAAACCTAACTCTAGACCACACATCTGTCTTCCTGTGAGTTTCTTCTGAAATAATCTTTCTGGGTTCCTATCTAGCATCTTCTCACAGAGGAAGATAAACTTTGATCCTTGCCTTAATTGCCACCCAGCTATTCCTAACAGATGGCCCTTTCATCCATTCCTTAATTCACCGAGGCTTCCTACCAATAATTATAAAATCTGTCTCACGAGACAGGACTAAGTTCAGTAAAAACAAATAGAAATTCTGAAAGAATAGTGACTTAACCAGATGGAATTCCATTCTATCTACATAAATATATAGTCCAGGGTCGGAAATGGTAGGTCCTGATAATAAGGAACTCAAATTCCTTCTATCTTCTCGATCTGCCCTGCTCTACTTAATTGGCTTTTGCGACCACCTTTGTTCTGCCATCATTATACCACTTTAGCCAGTGGGAAGCAGGAAAAAAATACCACCAATCCAGCTACACTGATCTCTTCTGTTCATAACCCACTGGCCAGAACTAAAACATAGGGACACAGCTACTCACACTGAAGCTGAAACCTTGCAGTGCAGAGATGTATTTTATTCAAATCCGTGTCCAACACATTTTCTGGTACTGTTTAAAATATTGGGCACTGTGATATTCACAATCATTGCTATATTCATTCATATAATAATCATTTATCGAACATCTATGTCATTTTTAACTTACTAGAAAGATGTTTTTGCCATTTTAGCAATTTTTTTTTTTTTTAGCTTTTTCCTTTTTTGAATTTCTTGAAACAATGTCTCACGCTGTCACCCTGGATAGAGTGCTATGGCATCATAGCTCACAGAAACTTCAAACTCTTGGCTTCAAGCAGTCCTCCTGCCTCAGCCTCCTAAGTAGCTGGCACTATAGGGGCCTGCCATGATACTCAGTTAGTTTTTCTATTTTTAGTAGAGATGGAGTCTCTCTCTTGCTTAGGCTGGTCTCCAACTTCTGAGCTCAAGCAATCCACCCAGCTCGACCTCCCAGAGTGCGAGGATTAGAATTGTGAGCCACAGCGCCCAGCCTATTTGACTGATTTTTTTCATCACTGATAAAAATAGCTACTACTGACAATAAAATAACCAATAATAGTAGTTGGTTCTGGTTAGCCACAATGGTTTCCAAAGGTTTAAATATTTAGTAGCCAATGATTTAGAATTCTCAGTTGATGTGAATGAGAGCATTTCTAAACTCTCATGTTTTCTCTCTAGAGCAACAATTCATACCCAGTGAGTCAGAGAAGAATGTTTCCTGTTCTTAAACTCATACACAACACTAAAACCTGAAAAACCCTATCAACCAAAATGAACATGTGTGCCAATTTGTGGCTTGCGTCCTTTAAGAAAGCAAACAAGTAACTACTGAACTCTCCTGAATTCATCTGGAGTGCAAATGTGTCTGTCACTCAGTAAGTCATCATGAAGCTTAAAAGGCAACAGATCCTTCTTCTTATACAATCAAAATTGTAAGAAATGTCCTAATAAACGGAATTTACAGTTTGTTTTCAACCCCTGTGGACTTCCTTCTCGTCTTTTAACATACATTTATTATTCCATATCATTGCTCAAATTGCTTTCTTTCAAACCCAGTCCTTCAAAGAACACCATCAGGGAATGGTCTCCCTTTGGGCACTGGTAGTTAGCCATTAGGAAGGTAAACGATTCTCTTTTTTTTAAAGCATTAAAAAAAAAGCTCAATGGGGTGTTTGTGGCTTATTGTCAGTGAGTTTGAGCAAGACAGATTTAAGTCAGCCTCAAATTCCTACACAAACAATCAAACCTGCAGTGGAGAGGTCTGTGCTTTTTTAATCTTTTGCTTCTGAATATTTATCCATTTATATTTCCTGAGCTATCTTCGATATGTATATAAACAGAGCCAAACTGCAAGCCTATTAAGTTGCTTGTCCTGGCATCTACTTCCTGCTCCTTTTCCTGCAGCAGACAGTGCTGCTTGCCATTTTAAATAAATATATTAATAATGTGGCTATTTTTGAAAGTTCCCCACAGAGGGGCTGCTTTAAGGCAGTAAACAGAACTGTTGACTCTCTCAGTGCGGATGCCTGGAGTATAGGTTCAAATTCATTTCTACGCAGTGCTGTACATAACAATTTTAATTATTACTATTACTCTCCCAGTAGTGTCATTTTAGACCAGACGCTTAAAAGAAAGAAATAAGTCAGACCGTTTGGTTGAATATACTATAGGAAGAAATTAATTTTTAAACCAAATTAATGTTACACTGAACAGTTATTTAAATTCAGCATTCCATCAACGGGCTTTAAGGTGCTCAAAAGGAAGAAGAGGTTAAACAACACGGCAATTGTGTAATTCTAGTTCAAGTTTCATTAAGAAAAATACTCATGGCATTAGTCGTTGAATGCTTATAATTATTCAGAACGATTTCTAAATGGAAGTATCATTCCCTCGGATCAATTAATATACTGTCTCCCTGATGAACTTGTGATTTTAATGGTCAGAAGTCTGAACTCATCTTTAGCTGCCTGAATTTTATACAATTTAAAAATGTCTACCATCAGGCACGGGTATGTTAGCTTATAAAAGCAGGGCAGCTTTCAGTTTGTAAGGTAAAAGAAAAGGATTAAGTCTCCCTACTATGTCTTAAAAGCTCTATTCCTGGGATATTCATTAAAGTCAGAGACTTTAATGTTGAATAACCAGAAGCTACCAATATTTTCCTTTTCCAGCTATCTATTCTTAGGTAAAGTCTGTTGTTTGGAATACATTCAAAACAGCAAATGGCCCTCTTGGTTTGTACTTCTCAGAAATGTTAAAACCTAGCAGTAATATAGCAATCATGGGGCTAAGTATCCCTCATGGGAATAATGCCCAGACCATAGAAAATGTTAGCCTTTTCTGACAGGGCTATGGAAGGAAAACATAACGCAGTCAAGGTTTGAAATGAGAAAGTCATTCTGATATTATGTTGCAATTACCCTAACCACTTCATTACTGGAAAGCACACATAATAGAATGCAATGGCCAAAAAGGAATGACTATAATGCCACTGAAATCAGAGAGGAATTAAACAAAAAAGTAAAACCTGTCACTCTTATTGTGCGAACACAATTAGGACTTTGCTGAGACTGGATGACATTTAAAGCAACTCCACAATAAAAGGGAATTCTATACTTCAAACACAGGACATGTTTTTAAAAAAAAAAAAAAAAACTTAATCTCGACAATTACTGATAATTATTTCAATAAATGAAGAAATTGCACAGTTACTGGGAATGCAGTATGTTAACCTAAATAATAATTAGATGTCAAAATAATAATACCCCAAGTGACGTTCAACTTTGATTCAATTTTCTATACTAGTTAACTTTTATGCCTTTCTGCTCACAGCCCATGGTGCTTCAATGGAAAAAGCCAAGCCGCCTACCTGGGGAGCAGGGCAAGGCTATGGTGAGGTGAGGAAGGCAGTCACGCCAGGTGCAAAATTTAAAACTCATTATTCAAGATAAATAAATTAACACAGTATTTTAAAAAATCAAAAATTTTAATGCAAAAAGAAAGGGTACATCAGGGTCAGTATTAAAGGCTTTCCTTTCTCCTCACACTCCAGTAGGGCTCAGTACAAGCAGTCACTGACTCTTTATTTTGATATTTAATTTGTTATAGATTTTTTGGTATTAATTTTATTGTATATTTTATGAACTATGAACATAGGATTTATCTTAGTACTGAGATTTGTGGGGGTCCCTTCCTAAAATTTTGAGCTCAAAGCCAGAATCTCCCTTACTTCATCCTAGTCCCAGCCCTGCTGTTAAGGATTCAATAAATACCTGCTAACTGAGAAGCCGAATGTGTGAATTAACCTACGTCGATATTTCCTAATCACACTGGCAATGAACCTCAGATTCCCCGGGACATACTGCACTGGTTGTCTCCATAGCTCTATTAACGAAGCACCCTCTTTGTCAGGCCCTTTATTTATATCATCTCTATTCCTCACAAGACCTTCAAAGAAGTCGTAACCATCCCCATTTTATGACATCGTGCAGTGACTTGAACCCAACACAGATCCTTAGTAAATGCGGGCAGCGTAACATCGGCAAAGCCAGTCAGCAGAGACCTGGGCTTTAACCCAAGTACAGGTCCTGCCGCAAAGAACCTGCCCCTCCCCAGGAAGCCTCTTCTAAACCTCTTTGCTCAGGTTTTGATGTTCCTCTTCTGTTTCCAATAGCAACTGTGGGAGGCAGAATTTTCAGGTGACCTTTGCAGGTTTCACCCTGGGGTTACTCCTATTATCATGGCAAAAGTGTTTGGATGAACCCTTCAAAAACAAGCGTTTTCTCCGGCTGGTGTCAGAAGGGATGGCCGAGAGATGGGAAGCACAGGAAGGACGTGACACATCACTGCTGGCTTTAAAGATGGAAGAGACACATGAGAAGAAACCTGAGCAGACCCAGGTCACAGAGCAGGACCCCCGGCGACAGCCAGCTCGGAAACAGGAGCCTCAGACCTCCAAGCACAAAGAACTGATTCAGCCGCAACCTAAATACGCTTGGAAACAGATCTTCCTCCCAGCTTTCAGAGAAGAACCCCGTTAACACCTGGGCTTCCACCTTGTTAAGACTGAGCAGAGAACAAAACCCACTAGGATCTGTAGTAAGTTTTAAAGCAGAAACAGAAAACTAATACATCAGCCTATGCATAACTTCGTCATATTACAAACACAGCAATCATCTGTTCACCTGAGTTCCTTATTATCAAGCCATTTACCTACATACCCTGGTGTGCTCTGCCCAAGGCCAGGCACACAGATGCCACTGAAGAGGTGAATGAATTCACACACTAGTCCTTCTAGAACAGTCTGAGGAACTGACAGCAGTGACACGGAGGAGGAAGTGACCTGCACCTAACAGGAGCCTTCAATCAGCATCTGTGGGCTACACAGTCTCTGCCGTCATAGTGCGCAGCTGAAGGAATACACACTAAAGACCACGTCCACAGCTCTCCATGTAAATTTAGACCGTTGACTGGGATATACGCCCAATCTCATTTTATAACCTACAGAAAACTATACCATACGAGTTTCATACAAACTGTGTTGGCGGTGTGTCCCCCACTGAGATGGCACATCACACGTCTCCACGGTCATCACATTCCTTACTGATCTTCACCCAATCGCCCTACCTCCTGTTTCTTTGCTGCCAGGGTAACAACCAAAATTATAATTTCTGAGAGAACCTGCACTCAACACTACTTCTACCTTCTAGGTAGGGGATATTCAAAGGTGTGCTGTTTACAGATGAAAGAAAATGAAATAAAACTAATCATCTAGACTTGACTATTCATAAACAGGTCATGAAAAGGCAAACCCGCCCCACCCCACCCACATACACAAAAGAAAACTGAGATCATATCACAAGAATTAACGGCTGAATGTCAACCTTCACCTAGAACCCTAACTTCTGCCAGAGGAAAGAGCTGGCGTGCACAATACATACTTATTCACCTTTGAATCCCCAGCACGTATCACCATACCTGGTAACCTAGAGGGTACTTGATATGTGTTGTTGAACTGAAATCACAGTAAACGCACCTGCTATCCTCACTGCCCAGCAATGGAATAATGGATTCATTATTTATAATTCAGCAGGTTTAAAACAAATAACCTTTTCCAAAATTCATTCTTTCTTAATTATATCACTTCTCCTGTTCAGTTTGCTTTCTTAACTGTATTTACATACATACATAATAGCAAAAGTGATTCACAAACGAAACTTATTTGAAGAAAAGAGGTGCTCAGGACAACTGAAATCAAAAACCTTTTATAAAGATTTCTCATATTATCAGTCAATGCCTGTAATCGCTGTAATTATGCAAATAAGCCCACAGACATCCCACAATGAAGCTGGTATTGACATTCATGCCTTGAAACTCTCCTAAAACATAGTCCTTCTGAGGCAATGAACCCATGTGGATGGTGTCCAAGAGGAATCTATACTTTATCATATCCTCAGCTCCAGCACTTTTAGTAGGTGCCAGAATATTTTAAATCAGTACTATTAAATTATTTAATTGTATAACCTACAGAAATACAGATTAAATCATGACTTCACACAGCTGGACACCTAAATTAGTCCTCATCCACCTCTAGCTACCACATTCAGTTGTATACTGAGCCTCAAAGATGATGCAAAGAGGTGACTATTATCCCCGTGCTCCAATAAAAAAGGATCCAGAGTCAAATGAACCCCATAGAGGCATTTACTCCAACAAAAATCTCTATAAAAATCAATAGTAAAGTATGACAGAGAATTTCAAACTTCCAGAATTGGTATTCCACAGCCAGAGTCAACTTGAAATTGTCTTCCATAAAAAAGGCTAAATAATATTTTAAATACATAAAAATGACTAATTCTGAGATTGATCCCCAGTAAAACATCTTAACATTGTTTAGCTTCCCAAAATGGCAAAATATCTATCAAATAAATTCCCCCTACTCTCCTATCCCAACGGTCTCCTCACCATCACCCCAGGGTAACCATGAAAATGAGCCGGGCAAGAGAAAGAGGCCATAAGCAAGGGAAGGGGAGGCCCCGTGACTTACAAATTAGATCAACTTCTTATTCACCGAGAATCGGCTCAGTATTGTCTTTGCATATATTAGCATGATCCAAGAACTGAAACCAGAACCACTTAGTTATCTTTTACACAAACCATTCCACGTAAAGTAGAACCCCGTCAGCTAACACTGGCTTTACTAACTCCTGATGGCGCATCAGTTAAATTGCAGTCCACACACATAACTCACCTGTATTTGTAAGACACTACTTTTGCTACATCCCACATTTGCTATTTCTCTTCACTCTGCCAAAAAAAAAAAAGTCTACGATGTATAGTTAAGACCTAAAACCTTCAATAAATTGATAAGCAAAGAAATAAAGACATGTGTCAAGCCTACATCAATAAGAGAACAGTCTGATGCCCATACTTTTGTAAAGAGCAAACAACCATAAATTTCTAGCCAAAAATTCCCACTGTTCTAAAATTTGTCTATGGTCTACTAAATACTTCTCATAAATTATGTCATGACAGCATGTTATTTCTACTTACTGAAAATATTACCGTATTCACTAACGTATAATTTTCTTCCTTTACAAGATGAAAAAAACAAAAAAAACCCTGAACTCACATAATGCCAAATCTTACCACCACATGGCCAGACACTCTGGAGCCCCATGTTGGCAACCGACACACAGCATTTGCCCATTTCAGCGATAAGCCTCCCGGGTTACGCACCACGATCTTTTGCGCTACACATTACCCGGCAAACGTAGGTTGTGACAACTGTCAAGGGGTGCGCTTTGCAAACGCTGAGACAACGCACATTTGTAAAGGTAGCAGCCAGCTGAATGGTTTTTTTTTTTTTTTCCCACTTGTTGAATGTATAAACACCGATAAATCTGGCACTTGATTCTAAATTCTCCCAGTGTAATTACAAACATATGTGCACATTACATAGTTACAGATGCACTTAAAATAATTACCCTATTGAAGATGTCTGCTTTTCCACAAGCTACTAGAAATAGCTGCTAGCTACTCTGACGGCAATGGTGTTCCGCATGCAAACACATTAATCAGAGCAGCATATACGGGTGTATACTTGAAAAGGCAAAAACTTATCTATAACCCTCCTTTTCTCGTTTTACCTCCCTAGAAAATGTTATCCCACAGTTTCCAGGTAGAGCCAGGCTTTGTGAGTGTGTCCATTAAAACTTGAAAGGCACAGGTGCCTAGGATAACACAGAGGGTACTGAGGGCGGCCACAACTTTCTTTTCAAGATGGCCCTATCAAACCTCATTCTGCTGTCTCTGATTCTAAGATTACTTAGCCACCCCACTCTTCAACCAGCGCCTTCACGTAGCGATACGCAGCGATACGCAGCGATACAAAACAATGTGTTAAAGGCACTGATCTCTGTGCTGGATTCGGACTAAAGAGAACGCTCACTCATCAGAACATCCCAGATCCCCAGGTGGGTCTCCACTAGAGCCAGCGTTGTTCAGGGTAAGCAGAGGTGCACGCCCACCTCTTCTTTTCTAAGGGTACATAATAGATGGGAAGCCAGGCTGGGATCCAACCCAAGGCCACTCTCCTACTATTCCACTACACAGATGCTCAGAAGAAAAGCCCAAAGTGACGAGAGTTGTTCTGGGTAAATATAAGAGTTGTTCTGGGTAAATATAAGGAGGGGAGTGAGTGAGGCAGCGTCTGCTGCTTTTCATTAAAATCTTTCTCGGACTTCAGTTTTCAAACTAGAGCCATCACTTTCATAGAAACAAACATTTTATAAAAACAAAGAAACTTCAGTGACCCCAAACCAAATTTGAATAACAAAGTTCCTATTGTATGATCAGGCTGTGGGGGTATAGAAAATAAAAAAAATAAAAAACAGAATAGGACCTCACCTTTAAGACCAAAGGTCTCACAACCAGGAGCCAGCAGAGAGCCCGACGCTCTGGCCAGCTAAGCATGGTGCTGGTGCGGTGATGGGAGTGGGACCTTCCTTTCCCAGCTGCTCCAATGTGTGTATTTAAAATGCTGGAAAAGGCCTGCAGCCTCTTTCCAAGGAGGAGAAGCAGGCTGCATCTTAGTCGTGGCTCTGCCCCTACAGGAGGCATTCGACAACCCCAACTTAGCCTCTCAAAAGCAAGCTCAAGAGCGTTAATAGGAGATCCGAAGAGACGGACATGAAAGTGCTTCACAGCTGTGACTTGTTCAACCCCTTGATAATCTGCCTTTTTCTTTTCTTTCTTTTTCCTGTCTTAGAACCTCCTGCCGTCGGTAGGCTTCCAAGTGGCGCTGTCTAATGGCGTGATCTCTTTCCACACCCCCTAGTTTCTGGGTAAAGGTCCTTGGTTCAAAAAATTATTTTTAAGTTGTGAATCTTCCAGTCTTGAGAATGTTCCCAGCCCTTCCAGCCACAGCATCTCTACAAAGATTCAGTCCCACCAATCGACAGAGAATTACATTGAAAGTCCATGTCCAACAAGCAAAATACAAATGATTATGTATAAGTGATATAATTTGATCTCAGTAAAATACATCAAAACATACACGGATAGATGGAAAAAAAAGATATGGATAAAGAAAAGCATTAGAAGAAAAATATTAGGTCATTAAGTATGAAATGTCTGATTTTGAATCAAAAGTTTATTATATCTCAAACAAGCAGTGCAATTAGTCAAGGTGTAGGCCTAAACTATTGACACAGTTTTGCCATCTTAAAGGTAGCTTGTTCATGCCAGCAGTGAAGCAGCCTGCAGAATGAGTGGCAATGAAATCATAAAAGATGGGATTGAGCTTTCAAGAATTGAGTATTTTTCCTTGCAAGAAGTGGTCCAAAGTATGGAAGAAAGGGTAGTCAGTTGGTGCAAGGTCTGGTGAATATGGTGGATGCAGAGTTTCCAAGTCCAGCCTCTGTAGTTTAAAGCAGCTTTGTTTGTGTGATACGTGCTTGACAATTGTCTTGCAAGAAGACTGGCCTATCTCTATTGACCCATCTCAGCTGTTTAACCAAAAGCATCCTCATCATGTCATCTAATCGGTTGTAGTAAACATCTGCTGTAATTGAGATCGACTGGGTTTCATGAAGCTGTAGTGCATAATTCCAGAACTGGACCACCAAACAGACAGCATTACCTTGTCATAATGAATATCTGGTCTTGGACTGTGTTTGATAATTCATCTTGATCCAACCACTATGCCGAATGCTTCCATTGCCGAAAAGAATCCATTTTTCCTCACATGGAACAATCCAGTGTAGAAATGGTTCCCCTTTATGTGGCAACAACAAAGAAAGGAAAGCTTTGACGGGATTTCTCTCCGACACTTGTTTAATTTCTGCGGTGTCTATCCAGCTTCGGTATCTGACCAATTTGCTTCAAATGGCCCAATAGCTTCGGAATAGTTATATCGAACCTTGCTCCTAACTCATGGGTAGATGGACATGGATTTGCATCCACACAGCTTTCAGTTTATCATTATCCACCTCATCTCAGGTTGCCCACAGGGCCCCTTCTCAAGATTAAAATTACCAGAAGGGAAATTCTCAAACCACTGACATATGGTGTGTCCATCAGCCACATTTTTCCCAAATCCTTCGTGGGTATTTCCAACATCCTGAGCTGCTCGGGTTCTACAGAAGAACTCATATTCGAAAATAACATGAATTTTGACTTGCACAAAAATGGCTCTAAAAAATTTTTGAAAGATAATCACCAGCTAAACTGTGTGTTTGAAAGACTGAGGATGTACCTTCGCAATAAAAATAAAACAGGAAGTATCAAAGTGAAATGGCAGAGGCATCAATTGTCAAACTTGGTACTTAAGGAAATCGGACATTTCATACTCACGAAACTAATATAATGAAGGAACCAATTTCTATGTTGAGGTGGTAGAATTACAGTTTAATGCCTCCATTCTTCCCCCATATTCTATAATGAGCATTATATTGGAAGCAAGAATGAAATAAATGGCTTGAGTCTTTTTGGTTATATGGTTTTTGCTGTATAAAGTATTTTTTTAAAAAACCAAGAAGATAAGAATTAAAAAGTGAACAAAGTTTCCCACTTCACAAGTTACTCACCTGCTTCTCAGGAAAGAAAAGGGGCTTTGCTAAGCATACACAGCAACTTAGAAGCAGAATAGTACAACTATTCCATAGTACATAGAATGCTACTTGGGCTCAAATCCTTTGCCATTTCCTATCTATGTGACCTTAAGGAAATTACTTAACATCTCCAGGCTTCAGTTTCCTTAACTGTAAAATATGATAATAACAGAATATGATAACTGCCAGGGTCAATGGAAAGTGTAGTGGAGAAGCATATATAAAGTGCTTAGGCCAATCCCTGGCATGTAAGAAAAACTCAAGGGATGTTTTATGGCTAAGAAAAGAACTACAGCAGGACGTGGTTGCTGACGCCTAATCCTAGCACTCTGGGAGGCCGAAGCAGGTGGACTGCCTGAACTCACAGGTTCCAGACCAGTCTGACCAAGTGCGAGAGACTCTGTCTTTCAAAATAGCCAGGGATTGTGGTGGCGCCGATAGTCCCAGCTACTAGGAAGGCTGTGACAAGAGAATCACTTGAGCCCAAGAGTTTGAGCTTGCTGTGAGCTATGACACCACAGCACTCTATCAAGAGTGACAAAGTGAAACTCTGTCCCAAATAAATAAATAAATAGAACTTCAGGTGTCATTACCATCTCACATCATCATCAGAGAGCTGTGCCTCAGGCTTCCTACTTAGGCATCTGTGGCGTGCCCTGGGTTTCTAATCTCCATCTGTCTGCAGTAGGAACAACTGGGAACCACTTCTAGTTAATAAAAAATAGACCAAAAATAATTTTTCATCTTATTTTATCAAAGTATTAATGGGTATTTTTAAAAAAGAAAATGCTGTGAACTCCAAAAATGTTATCTGTAATTTAAATTTTCTAAAGCAATCTGTCCAATAAAAAGTTAATATTCAGAATAAATTCACATCCAATGAAAATTCCCCCAGGTATCAGGAAGCTGATAGAAAATATAAAAATAATTCTAGAAAGGTAACTGGTAAAAAGAAAATTTACTTTGGTTATACAGATTAGCAAAGTCTTTCGGGGAAAAAAAAAAGAAAACTTCTCCCCTAACCCCATGTCTCTGGGTGTCTTCCAAAAATATTCTCCACTAAATATTTCTGCAATGTTTTTCTTTATCAATATTATTAAAGGAAATAAAGGCCTCTTATAATTTCCTACCCTCCTATCACTTGAAAAGAACACTCTCATAAACTTTGGATAATGGTAAAAGGTCTCAAAAAGTTGAAGGAGGTCACCTTATAATGACCTTCACAGCCTGTGATGGCCTGACGCTCTACGGCTTGCAGGTGCTGCCTCCTCACATCACAAGCACAGAGTATTGATAGCACAAAGATGAAGTTGTCAAAGGTCATGAAGTTAATCATTTCTTCCCTAGAAAATTATAAATTGATACTGCTCTCTACAAGAAACAAAATATGAGCCTATAAATTCACTCAAAAACGGCCGTATACTCTTAGAAAGTCACACCCATCTCTACAGAATGCTGGGATGTAAACTTGACCATGGGAGGTACTTTCCACACTTCCAAGTCAACCAAGAACCCTAATTGTCTGCTTGGTACCCGAAGCACAGTGGTTATGGCGCTGGCCACATACACCAACGCTGGAGGGTTCGAACCCAGCCCAGGCCAGCTAAGCAACAATGATAACTATAGCAGTTTAAGGTTGCTATGAGCTGGGATGTCACAGCACTCTACTGAGAGCAACATGTGTAAGACTCTGTCTCAAAAAAAAAAAAAAAAGAACCCTAATTGTCATGTTCCTCCTATACAAATGGACGTCCCTCTTCCCTCCTCATAAGTTAATGATGCTGTGGCATTCACATTCAAGACTCTAAAATTAATAAATGGTTGCTTCTAAATTTCCAGGCTGGTTTACCTGGTCTTAGTGCCCTGTGCTTAAACTTAGCTGTGTCAGAAGGAAACTGTACAAGAGTTTCTTTCTCCAGGGCATTTTGCATATACAGAGGGTGGCCACAAAATGTGCACACATTATAAGAAATCTTGCTGGAAATAAAATTGATCACTCTCAAAAAGTGTACAAATTGCAGGTAAAGTGCATGTCTAGGTGCATATGACCAGTAACCATACCTTCAATCAACTTCAAAAAGTAATACATATGTAACATCTCTAAAAATGCGCATTTCACACCCTCTGTATCCCCATTAACGCTTGACAACAAATCCAGTTCTTTGTATCCCGATTTTATTGATAAAGAAATTAGGACTCAAAAATTAAGTGGCTTGTCTAGGACCACTTAGCTCTAAATGACAAAACAGGGTTGGCTCACAGGTATTCCTTTAGCTAGACAGTCTGCTCACCACGGCAGGTACCTTGCAGTATACAGAGTAGGCTCAGTAAGTTTTCACAAGTCCTAGGATGCTCTGGAATACAGGCTAGCCTATGCTTTGGTTTGGTAATGCAGAAAAGGTTTAAACACCCCAAATCCAAAAATCTGAAATCCAAAATGCTCCAAAATCTGCAAACTTTCTGAGCTTCAACACAAGACCAGAAGTGGAAAATTCCATCCCTTACCTCATCTGATGAATCACAGTCAAAATGCAGGTGCACGCTATAGTTTATTCAGCATCCCCAAGGCAAAAATAAAATTACCTTCAGGCTCTATGTATAAAGTGCACATGAAACATCACTGAATTTTGTGACCCATCCCTAAGATGGCTCATATGTATATGCAAATATTATAAAACACAAAAACTTCCAAAGTCAGATAACAATTCTGGTCCTAAGCTTTACAGATAAGGAATAATCAACCTGTATTAGATCCCAGTTTTCAGAAAGTTTTACATAACCAGAGCTACTAGGGCCCAGAAAGCCACAGTGGTAGGTCCTGTATCAAAACAAATAGAAACTGCTCCTCCTCAAGCTTACCCTTCACAAGCGAAGTCTTTGGTTGGTTGTAGGTGAACTGCACACACTGTCGACGGCCAACTCTCCCCGGCACCATGTTAAAAGATCTCAGGTCCAAGAATTATCATAGTTAAAACTGTCTCTTTACATCTGTCACTATGCTCCTCCCTCACATCAGATGGAGAACAAACGAGGCTGGTGTACTCCCTCCCCATATATAATGAGGGTTTAGTGGGTGTCCGACTCTGTGCTAGGAACTGCGGAGCAAGGAATAAACACTTACTATGAAAAAACCCTGCAGTCTCCCAGACGAGATAGACAGAGCATGTTAAATTCAAATGACTAGAACAGGAGGCTGAAAGTAAGGGCTGCTGGTCGAAATCCACTTTGTTTTTTAGGATGGATTTTACTGACGCTCAATAAAACCAGGGGAAAGAACTAGATTTTTTAAAATGCCACTGCAGATACTTGTTTGAAACTATCTCTACTCCACAGCTTAGTAAATCACACAGTCTTGCAGTAGCCGCATTATATAGAGATTCACATTAGTATTTAAATCATTCCTTCACAAACCATTTTAGGGGTAAGCAAAGGCATATAAAAAGTCGTGTGTTCCTGTGTGAGAATACTACTTAAATCCAGGTCCTTTGATTTTTCTTTTTTAAATCAGAAGCTGATGCATAATTCATTAGGAAAGTCCTTGTAATGGCAGGAACGGGAAAGCTGGTGAACAATTTACAAAATACACAAGGCAAAAAAACACACAGTTGTTCCAGCAGTCACCCAGCAAAACTAAAACATCCACAGTGGATGAGAAAATGCGCCGATGTTGTCAGAAGACCCAAGATTCTAATTCTCACCACCAATAACCAGAAATACCGCCTCGGGGAGGCTGGGGCCACTTGGCGATCTCAATGTCTTCATCTCTAAAATGAAGATAATACTGCCTTCTTTTATACCACATCATTCTCAAGAGGAGGCAAACACAATCATGAATGAAAAAAAATACTTTTTTTAAAAAAAGCACAGCCTACGTAGTCACATTTATCTTTACAGATATCTCAGCAACTGAGTCCGTGCAAGGCACTGACTTTTCCATAAATGTTTAAATAGCTTGCATATTTTAATCTCTATTTCGGTCTTCTCTCACCAAAATTAACTTGGAATTTTTGTCAAGGAGTTTGCTAAATCAGTCATTCCTGCACTATTTTTAGAAATTGTCTCACAGTCAACTACTGAATGCAGAGGGTCTGTCAGACAATAGGCTCCTGGCGTAAAAGCAGCCCCAGTCCCTGTTCAGTAGAAAACGGTGATGAAGGAGTGGGACGTCCAGTGTTCTCATTTTAATATTCAAAGGGACCAAAACACCATTCAGGACAGAAAGAAAAACAGAAAATCAAAAACAAACAAGCAGAATTTAAACTAACAGGAGGGCAAAGGCAAGTGGAAAATCTTTTTAAACTTTTCTTGCTCTTTGGTCAACGCATCCATGTTTTCTAGTCCATATAAAAAGGGCATAACGGGAGCTTCATCTCTAATAGAGGCGCAAACCCTTGCAACCCACCCGGCCCCTGCCACGCACAGTCAGCACAGAGTGGAAACCATGCAGGCAAATGCTCTTCTGAAGAGTAACTTTTATTTACCAGAACCTGCAAGGGGGAGGAAGGATTATAGCTATTTACTGGAAGGAACACAGATTAAACCCAATGACTTTGGACTTCAAATTAACTCCATTTAGAAAACCTCTCATTAAGTGTAATCTAATTTAAATGTGTATCAGCACCATTTATATTTTGTTACTCCTCTCTTGATGAGCAATTAGTTCTATTCTTGCTCTCCTTTCCTAATCTTACAGCTAAAACACAGCAGAGGTAAGAGATATTTATTAAACCATCTTGGGCTGAGTTTTCTAAACACAAATAAATCTCCCCCCCACCCCCGCCAATTTGGTCACTGAGAGTTTTGATGGGACAGATAAGCAAAAATTTAAAGTCTTTTGCTTTCTTCGAGAGTTACTAGCCTGAACAAAGGTGAAATCCCCATCTCTAAAAAATAGCTGGGCACCTGTAGAACCAGAGACTTGGAAGGCTGAGGTAAGAGGATCACTTAAGCCCAAGAGTTTGAGGTTGCTGTGAACTATGACTCCAAGTCACTCTACTGTGACAAAATGAGACACTTTCTCAAATAAACAAAAAAACTAAAGGAGTTGTAACTAAACAACAAGTGGACATATGGAAAGATCTTCAACAGCCCTAGTCATCAAAAAACTGTAAATCTACATCAGTGGTTCTCAACCTGTGGGTCGTGACCCCTTTGGGGGGCAAATGACCCTTTCATAGGGGTCACCTAAATACATCCTGTACATCAGATATTTACATTACGATTCATAACAGCAGCAAAATTACAGTTATGAAGTATCAACGAAAATAATTTGATGGTTGGCGATCACCGCAACATGAGGAACTGTATTAAAGGGTCGTGGCATTAGGAAGGTTGAGAATCACTGCTCTAGATACATAGTAACACTGCTGGTGGGAATGTAAAATTGGCCAGTCGTTTTGAAAACAATCTAGCAGTTTCTCTACTGGTTAAACAGAGTTACCACATGATCAGCATTCACACTTGTACATTTACACCCCAAAGAACTGAAAACAGGTGTATACAGTTATGGTCAAATCAGTACTATCCATTCACAATAGTCAATAGGTGTTTTCTTTTTTTGGGGGGGGGGGGGTGGAGGTTGCAGTTTTTGGCCGGGGCTGGGTTTAACCTACAACCTCTGGCATATGGGGCCAGTGCCCTATTCCTTGAGCCACAGGTGCTGCCCAATAAGCAATAGGTGTTAACATCCTAAATGTCCATCAACTCATGAATGGATAAAAAAAATGTGCAAAAAATATATATAATGGAATTTTATGTGGCCATAAAAAGGAATGAAAAACTGATATACATTGTAACATGATAAATCTGGAGAACATTTTGCTAAGTGGAAGAAGCCAGTTATTTAAAAAAACAGCATCTTATGTAATTCTAGAATATTCTAGAATATTCTAGAACTGCAGCCCCCAACCCCAGGCTGTGGACCAGTGCTGATCCTGGGCTTGTAAGGAATCAGGCTGCACTACAGGAGCAGCAGGCCAGCCAGAGAAGCTTCATCTGTATTTACAGCCACTCCCCCTCTCTTACATCCAGTCAGCACCAGCACCAGATTCTCCCAAGAGCACAAACCCTCCTATACACTGTTCGTGAGGGGATCCAGGTTTGCACACTCGGGTGAGAACCAAATGCCTGCTGATCCGAGGCGGAGCTGAGCAGTGATGCCGGCGCTGGGACCACCTCATGGCAGGAAAACACACTCAGGGCTCCCACTGATTCTGCACTGTGATGAGTTACATAATTACTCTGTTACATCACAATGTAATAATAATATAAATAAAGTACACAATAAATATAATAATATGCTTCAATCATTCTGAAACCATCCACCCCAGTCTGTGGAAAAACTATCTTCTAGGAAACCTGTTCCTGGCGCCAAAAAGGCTGGGGCCCACTGTTCTAGAACATGAAAATCTATATAGACAAAGTCTATTAGCTGTTGCATGGGGCTGGCAGGGAGATGAGGGGATAAGAGGGTGAAAGCCGAAGGATATGGGCCTGCTTTTAGAGGTGATGGAAATGTTCTAATCATTGTACTGACAGTCTCAGAGGTCTGTGAATATACTAAGACCATTGTACAGTTTAAACGGGTGAAGTGTATGGTCTGTGAATTATGTCAACTGTCCTCCCCCCCCCAAAAAAAAAACAGACAAGGAAAGCAGAAGTATACAATTGCTGAGATCAGCTAAATTAATAATCGCATTTAAAACTGAACTCACTTCAGTGACAGATATCTAATTATAGAAAGTTTCACAAACAACTTAAATATTAATACAACCTACCGTTTTTCTAGCCTGTATGTTTTTCTTTTTTCTTTTTTAATTTCAGATTCACACGAGGGTACAAACCATTAAGTTACAAGGTTTGCGTTTGTTAGGTAGGGTCCCTGTTGCAGTTGGTGCCCCTCACCCAGGAGGTGCGCCCTATAACCCCACATTCTGCCCCTTAGGTGAAAGCACAGTAATTCCCCTCCCTCTTTCCCCCTCCCCCTTCACTCTCCTCCCCCCAGCTTGAACTAAGTGGACGTTCCTCTTAGGTGGGTATGTATTAGTTCGTCTACTAGCTTCACAGTACTACTGAATATATTGTATATTTGCTTTTCCATTCTTGTGATACTTTACTAAAGAGAATGTTCTCCACCTCTATTCATAGCCTATATTTTTTGCCAAGAGCTTTACGTATCTCATCTCAAACTCTCCTATCATACAGACATCATTATTTCCATTATGCAGTTAAGTATCTGGGAGAATGCACAACTTGCCTATGGTCACACGCTTCGAAAAGCAATAGAACAGGAAGATGCATCCGAGGGTACGTGGGACCAAAGCTCTTTTCCCTACATTATGACACTATGGGGGAAAAGAGAGAGAGATAGAATCATGTTTTCTCAGTGAGGCATATGCTCAAAGGACATTACTACGTAAATAATTTGGTATAAAGGAAAAGGCATTTGCCCAAAGTTGAACCTGTATTTCCACTCATTCATTATATATATATATATACCAAGAGTCTGGTATCTGCAAAACAGAGATCCAGTGCTGATTTTTTTTTTCCTTCTTTTTTTCATTTTCTCTGAGACAGAGTTTCAAGCTGTCACCTTAGGTAGAGTGCCCTGGCATCACAGTTCACAGCAACCTCCATCTCTTGGGCTCAAGCGATCTTCTTGCCTCAGTTTTTCTATTTTTAGTAGAGATGGGGGTCTCACTTTTCCTCAGGCTGATCTCGAACTTGAGAGCTCAAGCAATCCACCTGCCTAGGCCTCCCAGCGTGCTAGGCGTGAGCCACTGCACACAGCCCCAGTTGTTGAAATTTTTTAAATAAATATTTTATTCATTTTCAGTCTTTGCTTATTTGTCTTGTAACTGCACTTAATGATTCAAGATTATTTAAAACATAATCATCAAAAGCTTTAGAAATATATTCAGCCCTATATTCCAGCACTCAGCACTATGACTTTCTATGCAAAAAGGGAAACTTGTTTGTAATCAACAGGATTAACTCTCCAGAACACAGAATGGGCACGAACATGGTATTTGCAAGTCTAAATCCTTGGTCTGTATACCTAATCTACTTATTTGGATCCAAAATTTCTATTTGGAGCTTAACAAACTTGCCCAAACCCTCCTTGAATTCTACAGAATTGTATCAAATTCCATTTTTCTATGAAGGGGTTCTATGAGGGGAATCTCCATAAAGTAAAACATATCAAAAGGATAGTGCACAAGCAGACCTCTTTAGAACTCATTGAACCATACACATTTTTTCATTCTTTTTTTTTTTTTTTTTTGTAGTTTTTGGCCGGGGCTGGGTTTGAACCCACCACCACCTCTGATATATGGGGCCAGCACCCTACTCCTTGAGCCACAGGCGCCACGCAAATTTTTTCATTCTTTTTTTTTATTTCTTATAGCATAACTATAACTTATAGCATAACTGTGTACATTGATGCAATCATGGGGTACAGTGTGCTGTTTTCATATACATTTTGAAATACTCTCATCAAACTGGTTAACATAACCTTCATGTCATTTTCTTAGTTATTGAGTTAAGACATTCATACTCTGCTTTTAGAAAGATTCACTTGTAC
>CAUYQV010168109.1:0-14877 GCA_963574575.1 Galagoides demidoff | reverse complement strand
ACCATCACCTGCCAAAGAAGTCCCTGTGGGACGACTTCTTCTTTTTAATTTAATTTGCTTTTATTTAGTATTGTAATAAAAGGAAAATATTCTCTACCTTTAGGGTTAAGGTCTCTGTATTTTAAAGTTGTTTTTATTTCTTACCTCATGCATGGAAACTTCTGTTAGCTCTAATTTATACACCTAACAATTACATTATCTTAAGAATTCAACCTAAGCATTTTGTTATACTGGATTATTTGCCTTTAATCTCCTGGGCATTAATGCTGATTTTAATGCCATTGGTTTTAATATCCTTATAGTGACTCCCTTTTTTTAAGCACAAAAAATTGGCCTTCTACTGATGTATTGAGGTAGATACCTACCCCAGGAGATCATCAAAACAAATGATGTTTTATGATTTAACTTCCATGTTTGGATGTCTTCAGCAATTACATTTTTATTTCAAAATAGTATGGGGGCACAAATATTTTTGGATGTATGTATCGATTTTGTTATGTCTGAGCAGGGATAAAGTGTTCCTATAACCCCATGAAACACTGAGGAAAGAAATTATAGACAACACACACAAATGGCAAAGCATACCATGCTCATGAATTTGTAGAATCAACATTGTTAAAATGTCAATATAGCTCATAAAGTGATTTACAGATTCAATGCAATCCCCATCAAGATACCAACATTATACTTTGGAGATCTAGAAAAAATAATTCTGTACTTCCTTTGGAACTAGAAAAGAGCCCAATAGCCAAAGCAATCTCAAGCAAAATGAACAAATATGGAGGCATCACATTACAAGACTTCAATCTATACCACATACTATAAGGCTGTAGTAACCTAAACAGCATGACAGTGGCACAAAAATAGACATAGACCAATGGAACAGAGCAGAGAACTGAGATATAAAACTACCCACATATAGCTAATTGGTCTTTGGCAAAGGAAGCAATAATATATACCAGGGAAAATAAGCCATATTTGATAGCCATATATAGAAGATTGAAATAGGACCCACATATGACACCACTCACACAAATTAATTCAAGGTGGATAAAACAATAAGAAATCTAAAATAAAATGTCGAAAAAACTATTCTAGATATCCACCTAGGCAAACAATTTATGAAGACGACTCCAGTGTAATCATAGCAATAACAAAAATAAATAAATGGGACTTGATTAGATTTAAAGCTACTATACAACTAGAGAAATGGTCAACAGAGCAAATAGACCTACAAAATGGGGAAAAATATTCACAAGCTATACACTAGTAAAGGGCTAATTATTAGAATCTACAAAGAACTCAAGCAAATCAGCAAGAAAAATCCAAACAACCCCAGCAAAAAGTGGGTAAAAGACATGAGTAGAAGTTTTCAAAAGAAGATAGACAAATGGCAAAAAAAAAAAGATAAAAAGATGCTCAGCATCACTAATTATCAGGGAAAATGCAAATTAAAATTAAATGAGATGTATCACCTTACCTCAGTTAGAATGGATTTCATTAAAAAATCCAAAACTAGTAGAAACTTGTGTGGATGCAGAGAAAAAAATGCTTACACTGTTGGTAGGAGCGCAAATTAGTACAAACCCTGTGAGAAAAATATGAATATTTCTCAGAAAACTAAAAGTAGACCTAAAATATATCCAGCAATCCCACTACTGGGGATTTACCCAAAGGAAAAGAAGTCACTTTATCAACAAGACACCTACACCTGCACTATTTACAATCACAAAGATGCACAATCAACATCAGTGTCCACCAATTCATGAGTAGATTAACAAAATGTGGCACGTGTATACTATAGAATACTACTTAGCCATGAATAGGGATGAATTAAGACCTTTTGCAACAATTTGAACAGAACTGGAGACCATTGTCCTAAGAGAAGTATCTAAAGAATGGGAAAACAAACACCACATTGTGCTTGATATTAAACTGGAACTAACTCATGAGCACACATGAGCATAGAGGGAAGTAAAACTCAGTGCAAATCAAGCAGGAGCAAGAGGAGGAGGTCATGGGCAAAAAATCTAACTAATAGGTAGAATGAACCATATAGGACTTCTAAGACAGACTGATGTGGGTGTCAACTCAACAAAAAGCCTACAGTCAACCTAATGAAGTTGGAGCATGAACTGATACAAGTGTGGTCAGTTACATTAAGTCCTTGAAAAATTAACATTATGTTAACACTATTAACTCATGCTCATGGTAAATTATAGAAAGAGGAAATATTGTATGTTGGGGGTGTTGTATGTGAAAGGCATGATGTGAAAGGCTTGGTTGAAAAAGAGTAATACTGGAAAGAAGTTCACGGACACGTTACTCTTCAGTGAAGGAATTGTGTTACAGAAGTTAGAAGTGCCAACTGGGCTGAAGGGGCATGTTATATAAATTATATATCTAAAAACTGTTCCCATATGAGAGAAGGAGACTGGCTTAAAGCAGGATAAGTGGGCTATTTGAATGACAACTCTTCACTAAACAGAAGCATTTCCTGTTGTCATAGCAGGAATAATATATAGATTTTTATATTTTTTGAAGATATCCAGATCTCCAAAGACATTGCTGTACAATCATGGTATTATATATTCATAACTAATTAAGATTTTTACTACCATCCATGGATAAAAATTATTTGTGATTCCCATACAAAATCTACACGATAAGTAGCAATATATTGTGAGGACAGTTTTATACAGAGTTCAGATGAGTTGGGTCAGATCTGAGACAAGTGACACAAGCATTATGCATGTCCCATTGCACTGTATGGTTTTCTGCTCTCATCTCTAAAGTTGCTGCCAGATTTGTAAGACGTGATGATCTAAAATATCAACTGTGTTATAATAGAAGGTGAAGAAACCTCAGGAGTGTTAATCCTAAAAGAGATAAATGCTAGTTATAAAATTAATAAGAGTTCCACAAGCCATCTCTTACTTATGTACCAAGAGAAATTTTTGATCTTCATCAAAGGATAAGAAATATAATTGTCATAGCATCATTATCAAAATTCCCATTAATATTGAATGTATAAATAAATTATGATATTTTCACAAACTATGTCAGTATATCGCCCTAAGGGTGAACCATTGTTCATGCAACAATGTGGATTAATTTAACAAATATGAGATTGAGCAAAAGAGGCTGGACACAAAGAGTAATATGTCTTTAATATAAAATTCAAAAATCTGCAATACTAATTAATGTATGCTGTTAAAAGTAAAAACAGTAGTTCCTCCTGGTGAGAGATAGTGACTTGAAAGGAACACATGGGTGGGGGAATTCCCAAGGTGCTAGCACTGCTTTATTTTGTGAAAACTCATTTGCTTTGAGTTTTCTTTGTGTAAAGAAAGCCATATGTTTATAACTGCCTATTTCCTGTACATATATTAGACTTCTATAATGAGTTCAAAAAATAAAAAGAGCTCCGATTACATTGGTAAGCATTATGTCCTAGAAAAGAAGTTAGAACAAGTTCTGATGCAGGCCCACAAATAACTTCAGAGAAACCTCTGTGGGTTGGGAAACTAGACCCCCCAAAACCAAACAAGAGGTGAGATCCTGTCACCAAATTTGAAAGGAAAAGCTTGGCTAAATCAAATGTTTCTAAAACATGTGCTGAATCAGAATTGGGGTAAGCAATTCTCAAAAACAAATTAACTTTGACAATTAACAGTCTGGCAGTGATATTACCCAAATGGAAGAAAAAAGAAATCTCCCAGGGAATGCCTGACCAAACAAACTTCAGCGAACTTATGGATGAAGGAGTACTGTTTTGCTGAAATCAGATGTAGCCATTAGTTTATACGACACATACATTCTGATCTATCTTGTAAAATAACTCATTTATAAAGGACCAATCAGAAGAGAGGGGAGGCCTTGAGTAAGCTGGCTAAGGACTGCTAGTCAGTGAGACAAGCACTGATTGATCCACTCATCTTCAGCAAATACTTCTGGTTAACTTGATTCCATCCTAGAAAATGCCTGTAAAGGATCTTCAAAATAAGTTTAAAATAAGTTACAGGGTTAGTGTTTAGTGTAAATTCTAAACGCCCACTGTATTGATGCTGTTTCTAATCAATGGCGGCTGACAAATACGCTTTGTGGATAGAGTAATACTCTATGTCTTACTATAATAAAACCTGGCAAGGCAGCCAGGTTATATTATAGTAAGACATAACTAAGAAAATAGGACTCCCTAGGAGAGGAAGCACTGATCTTTACAGTTTCCTCGGACTGTAGAGTAAAAACATAATCCAAATGACTGACTGGAGTTCAGTTTCATTACACTGATAGGACATACACACACATGTATACATACATCATACATCCTCAAGCACAAACACACTGATGTTTGTGAATGTTAATTTCACATTGCAAGGATCTATAAATAAATAATGACTTAGAAATAACATGTCAATTCTTTACTCTCATGTTCACACTGAGAGTCGATGTGACCTCTCACAACCCAGTAGTTGCTTGAAGACCCCAGCCTTTCTTTCCACGTCACATATGAGCTTTCTCAAGGTGATGGAAACCAGGCAAAGGCTTACAACTGGGTTGTTCCATGAAGCAGAGTTGCCAGATAAACATAGATGCCTGGTCAATTTGAAGTTCAGGTAAATGAAAGATAATTTTTAGTTTAAGTACAAACTGTGCAATATTTAGCACGTGAGTATAATTAAAAAATCCAATTCAAATGAAACTGGACATCCTGTATTTATTTTTATTTGCTGAATCTGGCAACTCTACTGAGAATCATCCAGGCAAACCCAAACCTAATCCCTGACCCAACCAACCAGAGTAAAGAAGTAAGGAGGGCAAGGTAAGACCTACCTACTTTCCACATTTGCTACCAGCTACAAGTGAGGTAGAATTTAAAGGTAAGCTCTTGTTAATTCCTTTCTAGCTCGTGGTTTATTGATTTAGTAAAACACCTTCATCAAATGCATTCATTTTCTGTTGGCAGAGGGAGAGAAAAGGCAGCTCGCTTTCTGCTGACATGTCATCTTTCCTCGGGTGCAATCAACCGTTGTGGCAAATACTGATGGGGAAAAACCCAGAGAGAAATTTCGGATAACTTTATGATTAATGACAAAAATGATAAAGGTTTACGGAATTTGCATTGGGGGGTCTCAGGATTAAAACACATTACTGTGAGGCACTAAGATGTACTGAAGTAATATGTACATTATGTATAATATCTGTATCTCTTAAGTTTTTTTAAGTTCATGTTTTAATTTAGTATTTTGTTGTTGTTTCTAGCATCATTTATGAGATGGAAATAAACAAGCTAGAAAAAAATAAATATTATTCTTTCCTTCTAAAGTTCCTGATATGTATGTACATATATATATATGAATATATATGTGTATATATTAGTACAGGACCATAAAGGAAAGAACACTATTTTTAATGTGCTAACACAGGAACATACAAATGGATGTAGCATCCTTCAAATAAATAAGAATATAACATCCCTCCATAGTATTCTCATTCTTAGAATTTAGAATTTTAAATTTTTTTTTTATGAAATCACCACAGTGCTTCATCTGAAGTTCTTTTCATTAGTCTTGGCACTTTCACCACGTAAGTGTATATTTCATTTGAAGAATGACTAAGTCATTTAGAATTATGCCTAACAGATGAAGGGTTTAATCTAACTGGGTGAAATTGTCTTTGTCTAAAAAGATTTGGTAGAAAAAATTATAGTGGCTAGGAATCTGACTCTCACTAGTGATGTTAAAAGTGTCACCCTAATATAGGTGTAGGATGCCATCATTTTAAATAACCAATTTTGATGGAATTTGCATGGAAGTTTTCCAGGATGTTTCACACAAACACTAGTCTATAACCACAAAAACAGATTTATTTTGGCTATCTCTGAAGCAAACTCATAAGTCAGAAATTACCTATGAATCTTGAAAATTATCAGTGGAGGACCACAGTCAGAGATGATCAATACAGTAATGCACAGGGTATCTGTTTAGAGGTAGCTCTTTATAAAGAAAATGTCACCTTCCCCCTGGGCTAGCTTCCCTGTTCTTTGGAGATGAATAATACTGGATGCCATGGTAACATCTAGAAATGCACACTGCGTATGATAGGAGTAACAAATGCTTGCAGGAATTTGACAATAGAACCACAGGATATGAAGGGCAAAGGCCCAAATACAGTTTTGCAAAACCTAAGATTTCATAAGTCTGTAGGAAAATTCAAAAGTGTCAGAAATTGATCAACTGAAGTCTCTCCAGAGTATCACTGTAGATCTAATGAGAAATATTAGATTGAAAAGATGAAAAAGCTCAGGGGAGCCGTCTGTCCAAAAATATTTGAAAACATAAAGTTGGGAGGTCTGTTGGATCTGGTGGTTTGTGTGCCAAGGAGCCTGAGATCAAAGACCTTCTTGTCTCAGAAAAAAAACTTGTCTATGACCTAGTAGTACATGAACTTGTATTATTTGGAAGAGAGTTATTTGTTCCTAATGAACTATTTTTAAAACAATTTTGCTTTATAGAAAAAATTGTGCAGAAATGAGAGTTCCCACCTGCCCACCCACAGTTTTCCTTGTCATTAAAATTTTGCATTGTTGTACATCTGTCACAACTGATAAACCAGTAATAATAAATTATTCTTAACTAAAGTCCATAGTTTACATTAAGGCATATTCTTTGTGTTGTACAATTCTATGGGTTTTAACAAATAAATGTCATGTATCCACCACTGTAGTATCACACAGTGTAGTTTCACTGACTTAAAAATGCCTTGCGTTCCATCTGTTTTCTCCCCCTCTCCCTCTGAATCCCTGGAAACCATTATCATTTTACTGTCTTTATAGTCTTGCCTTTTCAGAATGCCATATAATTGGGATAATACAGTATGTAGCTTTTTCAGACTGATGTCTTTTACATAGCAATATGCATCTAAAGCGTCTTTCTCCATCTGTGCTTGGGTATGCCTCAAAGCTCATTGCTTTAAGGAAGCGCCTTTCTTTTAGTTCCATTGTATGGATATACCACAGTCTACCAGTTTAGCTACTGAAGGATATCTTGCTGCTTGAGAGTTATGCTTACCTGAAAAATGAAGGTGATTTCTTTTAAAACTGCAATTCAAGAAATCATCTCACGCTCTGAAAATTTTTGTCTATTTTTTCTTGGAAATAATACTTGCCTGAGTACACTTTGTTATAAATTATAATGGTCCAAAAAGAACACAAGCTTGAAATGTACTATGGTGAGTGATTCTATTATATTCTTTTTGTCCCATTGTCTACCAAACTCTAATAGACAAATAATCAAGTGAGAAATATTTCATTTCATTGCTATGTCCTTTACTTTCTGATTCTGCCCACTTCCGTATCCCTGTCATCTCTCAGTGGGACTGTCCCCATTGTGTTCTAATTGGGTTTTCTCACTCTGCCCCTCTCCTCTCCAAAATATTCACCCTACCTCCACCAGTAACCTCTTTACCACACCAATCATAACACTTTCTGCCTAAAAATTCTGCAAAGATACTCCAGTGCTTATGTGACAAAAACCCAAGATGCAAACAGACTAGCAAGTGCTGAGGTCCATGCCTCCTCATCAACTTCTTATTATTTGCTTGGTAATTCTGACTTATGATTGGTTTCTCAGTTTAGCTTTTGTTCTTATCACTTATTGCTTCTACTCCTCGAATATTCTCCCTCCCTCATTTCTTTATTTTTTTTCTGTTTATTTACAGTTGGAATCTTTCTATATTGCTCACGCAGAAGAACCATGGCTAATCATAGGTGTCATCACAATTCACTATAACAACCTGTAACTCCTGCGATGAAGGGATCCTTCTATCTCAACCTTCTGAATAGCTGGGATTACAGGCTGACACCAGAGCAAACAGCTTATTTTCTTACACTTATTACTAACATAGATATCTTCTCCAGGAAGGCCTCCTTGGGGTATTCAGAGTAGTTTAAACTGTACTGTAAAATCTTATTTATCATTAGCTCTCTTAGACCTAATTCCTTCAGAGGACACCCTGTAAAATTTTTATATTCTCAGAGTCTAGGCAATGAATTTGGCCCTGTGTACAAGCTCTTAAACAAAATTGATTTTTATGCTCCTAATACTTTGTTTTGGCGATTAATAGTTTACCAAGACAACAACAAGACAATAATTAAATACATAATCAGTGAACAGTGCTTTTGCAATGCTCAAGGATAATAGAGGTCTATGTTTTTATTTCATTCTCACAATATCACCAATAAAGTAGGCATTGGCTGGCTGTCTCAGAAATATGCTCACAGTGCTTTCAGCTAGTAAGAGTCTTAATTTGGTCATGTAATAAGAAAGCCCAGTAGTGGGCTACCCACGACTGGTACAGTGGCTTAAAATGATGTCTGTGAGCAATCATCTCTTCTGACATGGGAAGAATAGACATTTCCTCCTCATGGCCACAAAATGGCTGCCCCACCCATAGCCATTTCCCATCTCCCCCTCCAGCATAAAAAGGAACTGAGGGGAGTGGGTGGAAACCATAGATGAAAAGCAAACTTTCTAATAATCCTTCCCACCCTTTTTTTTTTTTTTTTTTTTTGCCCTATTAGCCAGAACTGAGTAAAGTAATCTTTCAGCTGCAAGGAAGTTAGGAGATGTAACTAATCATGATATTCTGAGCAAGCCATATTTCTATTTATTTGGAAAAAGAGAAAGAAATATATGAATACTATCTAAGAAATGGATGATGTTTGGCACAAGAGATTAAGCAATACTGCTATCCCAAAGAGCCACTGAGATAAGTTATTTGCCCCACCATTCCAAATGATGGGTAAATGACTATAAATTCCATAACTACACAGAAATTTACTGCTCTAATATATTTAATTAATGAAGGTGATGTCCATGGGTTCATAAAACATCGATGTTAATCCATTATATGTGTGTGTGTACAATTGTATGAGATATACATGAGGTGGAGTCTCGCACTGTCAACCAGGCCTCAAACTCCTGGGCTCCAATGATCATCTCACCTCAATCTCTGATGCTGTGCATACAGGCACGCACCACCATCCCTGGCTAACCCATGATAAACTTGCCACCACTTTTTTCTATAGGGAGAGTCCTTAATAGGATAATGTAATTGATAGTTTCAAAGGTATCATTTTTGGAATGAGAAAAGTTCAATTTTAAAACTTAATCCCCCACTTCTATTCCCCAAAACATACATTAGACAAAGTGCTTTATCACCTATTGCAGTTAGAACCTTAGAGCTAGGGGAAAAAATCCACAAGTGTAAGCAGGAACAAAACTGTTTTGTCTCATTGCTGTGATAAAATGATCATTATAAAGGTACTATAGAAAAAATAAAACAAATGCATGTAAAATAGATTCATTGCTGGTAGGACTATTTTGTCTGTGTAACAAACTAAAACATTTAAATAGACACAATGAAGCCATTTTAAAAGAGTCTTGAAGGTAATTTCCATTAATAGACTGAGCCACTGAAGAAAAACACAGTATAACAAAACTAATTTCACCTTAAAAGGGAGGGCTGGGGAATGAGCTCTCATTAGATTTTTTTTTTTTTTTGTATTGTATAATAACCACCGAGTTAATGTATAACTTAATGATGTTTTTGGTTCCGGTCATGTTTAGATTTTCCGAAAATATTATAAGAGTTTCTGATTTTTTCCTATTTTTTTCTGGATTAAGCAAAGCCTGAGAAAATGCCCTTTGTTCATTTCCCCTAAAGCACATGGATTATGATTAAATACAGTTGATCCTAATTTCTTTTTTTTAATCATGCTGGTATAATTTTTGATCATTACATAAATGATTAAACTAAAATGTGTATTCAGTGGTTTCCCCCACCCCAGATTGTGGGAATCACAGGGAGGGGTTTCATTTTCTATATATTATTTAGGAGTCTATGAATTTTATAAACGGTTCTATAGGGCTTTTTTTTTTGTTATTAAAAAGCGTGTTACATGAAGAAATAAAATATACTGTGTAAGCAACTCTTTATTCCACCATCAGAGAAGATTGGTGCCGCTTGACCATACATCCCCACCATGCACCTTCCAACAATATGTACAACATAGACATTAGAAGATGTGAATTAAGATACATCGTTACAAACTATAAACAGTGCTTGATAATTTTATTAAAGAAATTGGCTTGAAGCAGCCAGTTAGTTGTTTTACAATACCATAGCAACTTAAGTCCTTAGCAATTCTATTGCTAAAAAGTTTTGAACAGTAGAATTTATTTTAAAGCTAATTCAACATTCTCACTCTACACAGGAAAGTCTGTCTTAACTTGTTTTCAACTTAATACCCTGGTATCAAGATTGTATAATTAAAAGTGCTGAGATGCCAGGAAGTTAATGAGGACTACAGGAAGCACACTGAAGAATGAACATTTTTATGGCTCTTATGCACAAAGCACTTGAGGCTAATTATTTTCAGATCAGCCAGTGAATGAACAGTTGTCCTGAGAGGATGCCCACTGCTGTGACCTGTGGTGATCTTCTCTTATTCAGAATCCGTGGTGCTATCTCAGAGCTTGTTCTCTTAGGGTCTGCAACCTTTGTGGGCTCAGAGAGGAATTAATTTTTAAGTTTTCACTGAACCATGTCCTTTCACCACCTGACCTTATAATATCCAAGGCCAGGATAGGGAGGATATGAAAGTTAATTTTCCAGAACTTCCTGGCATGGTGATTCGCAGAACTAAGGGCAGTCCCAGGCCTCCACACTCTGGAACAACCAGAAACAAAAGATTCCAAGTTCAGTTTTGCTTTAAGGTCCCTGCTGTGAGAGCATCAGAAGACAAGAGGATTGATTAATTGCCATAATACCCTGCCTAGCTTCCTGTAATGCACTTGTATGTACAGGAGTTTCATCTTTCTTTTCCTCACTCCCCCCGCCCCAATTTATATGCACTGGCTGGCATTTTCTGTAAAGAGATAGTAAATGTACAGGAAGAGCCTTTTTTGACATTTAAGCGCATTAATTTTCCAAGGAAGAAATGAAAGGTGAGTTTGAGTTTATAGTGAATATATACTGATCTTACAGATCCATTTATGTCTTAATTTAATAGAGATCATTTTAACTTCAACACCATCTATTTTCTCCTCCTTGACAATACTATTGGTTCAAAACAACCTCAGATTATTTTAAATTTCTATTTTTGGCTTTGGAATATAGATAGAATCTGATGATAATACTTATTGATCACTGCTTGGCATCTAATTTGGCTAAGATTAGAGTCCCAGTACCTTGGTGACCCCATTAAAGGCATATTTCTTTCAAACATATATCTCTAGAATCTATTATGCTTGTCCTTACTGTATTTACCTAACTTATTAACAGCCATTAAATAAAATTTAACTTCTAGAATTTAACTTCGGTAAAACAGTGTATATTAAAAGTAGATAGCATAGGCATTATAGTTAAATAAATGTTCCAATTTCCAGCTCTGACATTTGTTCCTTGTGTGATGTGTGATCCAATCAGGGCATTTACTCACTCTGAGCCTAATATCCCAAATTGCAGAATGAGTATAATAATGAATACTACACAGATCTATTATAAATATAACATGAGATAAAGTACATACCATATACTCACTGAATAATAACTGGTGATGATTTTACTTGTAAACCTTTATTAAAATGCTTATTTCCTTTTTTTATTTTATATATATATATATTTTTTTTTTATTAAATCTTAACTGTGTACATTACAGAATTTATGGGGTACAATGTTCTGATTTTATATACAATTTTAAATGCTTACATTAAACTGGTTAACATAGCCTTCATCTCATTTATTTGTTGTATTAAGACATTTATATTCTACTCTTAATACATTCGACATGTACCCTTGCAATATGCACAATATATGAGGTCCCACCGATTACCCTCCCTCCATCTGGCCCCTCCCTTTCCTCGGGCTCCTCTGCTCTCTTTCTTTCTGGGCTATAATTATGTTTTATCATTCGTATGAAAATGTGGGTGATTATATATTGGTTTCATAATAGTACTGAGTACATTGGGTATTTTTTCTTCCATTCTTGAGATACTTTACTAAGAAGAATATGATCCAGCTCCATCCATGTAAACATAAAAGAGGTAAAGTCTCCATCTTTTTGTGGCTATATAGTATCCATGGTATACATACGCCACAATTCTAAGTTTTATGAAGATTGTGATTTATTTACTATTCAGGAAGTTAAATTCTATTTCTCTTCTATCCATACCACATGTGTATGTGTAAAAATAAATTTATTTGATGAAATATTTGCCATACTAAATAAATAAATCAAAATAAATAAATTAGCCCATCTCACAAAATCACAGATGCTGGCATGGTTGTGGAGAAAAGGGAACACTTCTACACTGCTGGTAGGATTGCAAATTAATACATTCCTTTTGGAAAGACATCTGGAGAACACTTAAAGAACTAAAAATAGACCTGCCATTTGATCCTATAATTCCTCTATTCGGTATATATCCAGAAGACCAAAAAAATCACACTACAATAAAGATATTTGTATCAGTATGGTCATTGCAGCCCAATTCATAATTGCTAGGTCATGAAAGAAGCCCAAGAGCCCATCGATCCATGAATGGATCAATAAGTTGTGGTATATGTACACCATGGAATATTATGTAGCCATTAAGAAAGATGGAGATTTTACCTCCTTCATGTTTACATGGATGGAGCTGGAAAATATTCTTCTTAGCAAAGTATCCCAAGAATGGAAGACAAAGTATCCAATGTACTCAACCCTACTATGAAACTAATTTATAGCTTTCATAGGAAAGCTATAAATTTTAGCCCAGGAATATGGGAAGTAGGGGAGGGGGGAGAGTGGGTGGAGGAAGGGTGACTGGTGGGTTCACGCCAATGGTTCATCCTATAAGGGTACATGTGAATCTCTAATTGTAGAATATAAATGTTTTAACACAATAACTAAGAAAAAGACGTGAAGGCTATGTAAACCAGTTGGATGAAAATATTTCAAATTGTATACAGAAACAGTACACTGTACCCCATGATAGTATTAATGTACACTGCTATGATTTAATAAAAAAATAAAATAAGTAAGTGAAAAATAAAGTGGTAGAATGAGCCAAGTACAGTTATAATCCACACATTTCAATAATCTTATCTGGACATCTTACAATCAGAAAATTTGGTATATCATAATATTAATTCAAATCATAAACAAATTAAGTACATTAAGTATTAAATACAACTGAAGAAGACTGCAGCAGTTTCATAAAAAAAATCAAATCATATGGAAAAATTTTATCTTCAGGAAAATATAAGTGATATAATATTAGACACCTATAAAACCAAGGGACTAACTAATCAAAAATATGTGAATGTACAAGAATAATTTTTGTTTATATTATTTTTAAATATTTAAACATTCCCTGTAAAGAATTTTAAGTGTTACCTTGATGTTTGGACATGTATATGTATATATATTTAGTTTTTGTTTTTAGAAGGAATTATAACTTTTAAAATTATTTTTTAAACAGGTCCATTTACATAGCAAAGTTGGTCTACAAATAAATACTTTAAAATTTTAACACAGTCTTTGAAATTATTTTGTTTGTTTGTTTGTTTTGAAATTATTTTAACACTCCTTTTATTCTCAAAAGTATCCCAGTTTAGTTTCTGTGATACCCTTCTAGTTATAAACATTGATTTTGTAACCTGAGACTTTGCTGAATTAACTTATCAATTGCAGGAGTCTCTAGGTTGAGTCTTTGGGGTTTCCTAAATACAAGATCATGTTACCAGCAAAAAGCAATTGTTTAATCTCTTCTTTCCCCACGTTGATCCCTTTGATTTCCGTCTCTTGCCTAATAGCTCTGCAGAAAACTGCCAGCACTATATTAACTAATAGTGGTACATGCGGGCAACTTTGACTAGTTCCAGTTCCAAGTAGAAATGTTTCCAAATTTCTCCCAGTCAATATGACATTGACCTCAAGTTTGTCATATATGACCTTTATAATTTTGAGGAATGTCCTATCTATACTAATTTTATTAATCATTCTTATCATAAAAAAGTTCTGAACTTTGTCAAATGCTTTTTTTGTGTGGGTTGAAAGGATCACATTGTCTTTCTTTTTGCATCTATTTATGTGGTGAATTTATACAATTGTATATTGAACCATACTTGCATGTCTTGGCATCTCAAGCGCACTTGGTCATGAGGAATTATTTTTTTGGTCTGCTGTTAAGTTCAGTTTGCTAAAATTTTGTTGAGAATTTTTGCATCTATATTCATAAGTTATATTGACCTGTAGTTTTCTTTTTTAGTTATACCTTTTTCTGGCTTTGGTATCAAGGTAATATTAGCCTCATAGAATGCATTGGAGAGAATACCTTCATTCTCAGTGTATGGAATAATCCCTGTAGCATAGATACAAGTTTCTCTGTAGGTTTGGAAAGATTCAGGTATAAAAGCCTCTGACCTGGGACTTTCTTCAGTTGGAAGTTTTCCTATTGCTGCTTTCATTTTAAAGTTGGATATCAGTTTGCTCAGGAGTTCTAATTTTCATGGTTGAGCCTCAGGAGATTGTACATTTCCAATAATTTGTCCATTTCCTCTACATTTTCAAGTTTATGAGCATAGAGATCTTTATAGTCTTCTGAGATGATGTTTTGTATTTCTGTGATGTCAGTTGTGACTTCTTTTTCATTTTTAATTGAGCTTATTAGAGTTCTTTCTTTTATGTTTCTAGTAAGTCTACCAAGATGTTTGTCAGTTTTGTTTATCTTTTCAAAGAACCAACTTTGCCTCCTTAACATTCTGGGTAGTTCTTTTCTTTTCAATTTCATTTAGTTTTGTTCTGATCTTGGTTATTTCTTTTATTTC
>CAUYQV010168108.1:0-12261 GCA_963574575.1 Galagoides demidoff | reverse complement strand
CCCTGGGTAGAGTGCCATGGCATCACAGCTCATAGCAACCTCCAACTCCTGGGCTCAAGCGAGTCTCCTGCCTCCGCCTCCCAAGTAGCTGGGACCACAGGCGCCTGCCACAACACCTGGCCATTTTTTGGTTGCAGCCATGATTGTTGTTTAGCGGGCCTGGGCTGGGGATTCGAACCCGCCACCTTAGGTGTACGTGGCTGGCGCCTTAGCCGATTAAGCCACAGGCACCGAGCCAGGTCTATCTACTTTAGCAGGAGAGAGAGTCTTAGAAAGAGTAAAGCAGTCTTAGAATAGATAGATCTTAGTCTTTAGGAGAGCTTGGTAATCTTCAGCAGAGAGACACCACCGTGTTGGAGTTCTGCAGGCAGGCGAGGAGACAGAGTCAGGGTAACTAGGTCTGTGATAGAATGCATATACTTCCCGACTGCCTTCTCCTCCAGCCTAATATATGGCTGATCTCGTGCCTTTCACACAAGTGTAGAGACTGCCAATTCACCAATGCTCTTATCTCGCGAGCTCGCTCATTCTTGTTAGAACTAAATCCTTCTCCATGCCCTTTTCACAAAGGTGTTCCATTATTGAGCTATAAAGGTATTTCTTATAACTCCCACTCCTCCTAGCCATAGACTATACAGGCTGCTACCCGTGGTCCTAGCACTCTGGGAGGCCAAAGTGGGTGGATTGCCTGAGCTCACGAGTTCAACACCAGCCTGAGCCAAATTGAGACCTTGTCTCCAAAAATAGCCAGGCATTGTGGCAGGCACCTGTAGTCCTAGCTACTAGGGAAGCTAAGGCAAGACAATCACTTGAGCATAGGAGTCTGAGGTTGCTGTCAACTATGATGCCACAGCACTCTAGGAGGGGTGACAAAGTGAGACTCTGTGTCAAAAGGAAAAGGGGTGGGGGGAATGAATAAAAAGACTTGCTCATAATTTCCAGCATTTGGAGATCAATTTGGAAAACAGTGTATGCTTAGCACCACTATGAGCCCCAGTAGAAAGGACAAGTACATGGAGAGCAAGGTTAGGAAAGGAAGAAGGTGACAGCCCTCAAACAGCAGCCCTGGGGCACCCACGATCTGGATGCACAGCACATACCAGATGGTATGGGTATGACATACATGACACCAGGCCCACCTCCCTAGGGACAGGGAGAGACCTGAAGCGGGACACCTAGAATGAGCCACACACACTGGTGTGATGAAGTTAGAGAGCTCAAGTGTTCATATGCTAAAGCTGTCTGCTAGCGTTTTCGTATTTCACAAGACAAATAAGCCCCAAACCTAAGTTAAAGGAGTGCAAAGGTAGGAAAGTGCCCTCACAGGTTTCAGACGTGGGCAGCCACACAGCTTACAGGTTCTCATCGTGACTCTGGAACGTTCCTCCTCCTTTATTTTCCATGAAGCCCCTGAGTTCTCAAACTTCCTCATGCCTGTTTATGTAGCTCAGCCCCTTTTAAGGGCCCCCAGAAACTCAAGTTAGAAATGAAACCAAGAAATCAGCTCTGAGCAGAAATGTCACCCTTTATACCACCCATGCCATTCCTTGTACTTTGACCAAAACTCTCTATTGCATTTCACAGTTAGAATCTGTTAAGATTCCTTTCTTCTCTTAAATAAAAAAAAAAAAAAGGAATTATCAATAAAAGCAGGTTGTTGGCATCTACTCAGAAACCACACACATAGAAATTAAACTATTAACCAACCATATCCAAGAATCAAAGAAGGGAATCACAAAACCTTCCAAAGTTTAAAAAAAAGAATGATTTCAGGTCTGTAAGAACGGTTATTCATGAAATTGTCTCCCACATGCCACACAGACTTGGGCTTAAAGGCAGAGGGGGTTCCAGCTGGAAGGCTACAGTCATGCAGTGGCTCAGTGCCACCAAGGTAGTTAAGGGTTCCATTCCCACAAACCTACCCTACTCTTTCATTTCATAACTGATGGCCACCTCTATTCAGCTGCTCTATTTAAGGTGACATGTTTATGACTCATACCTAAAAATATATCTGAAATTTATGTCTTTTCAGAAAGTCAAAGCAGAGTACACTGCTCTTTTTTGGTCATGAGCATCTGAGATGCCACAACTAAGGTCGTCTTCAACTAAAAAGAAAGAACAATATCCTACCTCGGACAGTAGCAACTTTGCCAGTGGCAGGTCCTGGCACCAGTGTCTTCTCTGGTCTTTGGACCTGGGGCAACGTGACTTAGACCAGAGACCAGAGGATCTCTTCAGTCAGCAGGCCCTCCCTGGAATGCTGCCACAAGCCCCACGAGAGGCCTGTGGAATGTATTTTGGAATGCCAGCCTCATGGACCGGTTAAAGGAGCGCAGGCTGGCATTAGCATGAGTAAAACCTGAGGGAAGGCTGGAGACTGTCTCAACCAGGTTCCTGAATCTTCAATCCTGGGAAAAGCAACCACTTTGAAGTGAGCCATGCTCTTCATTAAGATGCTGAGCACACACTTCCCAGCAACCCTGGCCAGGGAGGGTGGGAGCAGAAGTGCCAAAGCCTAGCCAAGTCCCCACAGTGCAGCTGCACGGGGACGTGGGAACAGAGTGTGGGAGATAGGGCACACTGCAAAGGCTGGCCCTTCATTAAGCGCCACTGTCTTTGTTATCAGTTTGTAAACATGGCGCTCACTATAGCTAACTACTTACTCTGATACACACACACAATTTGGTTTCCGATATGATTTTTAAAGTGAATTTAGTATTATTGAAAAATGCTGGAATGATCTCATCTTCTTTTCCTAAAAACACACAAGAGGCCTGACCCCCATCCCTACCCTCTGATGGAAACCAGACAAGGCACTCACTACTGTGGTGAAGCAGAAACAGCACCGCGTCGGTATCAGGAGCTAGGTGCAAATGCCACCCCACCATGAACTTGCTGGTGACACATCAGAAAGGGATGATTGCCTCAATGAGAAAACGCACAGGAAGCACTTTGTAAATATGAACAACCTGAACAAATGTGTCGCTGAATCACAAACTGACTGAAAAAGGGCAATTCCTAGACAAGATTTTAGAAACCTTCTGTGGTGGGGTGGAGGGCCTACAGCCTGAAGGACACTTGTGCTCCTCTACAACCTTCAGGGTAGCCTTTTGACTAAATTCAAATTTTACAAAACAAATCCTTTTATTTTTATTAATACATTTTTGTTCATATTTTATATTTTTATTTTATTTTTAAAGTGAATGTAGTTAAAATATTAAAGAATAAAATAATTTTGAATGAAATAATCCTCCCAGGTTGAGCTGTACAATTAGAATGTTAGGAAGGCGTAAGGGCTAAACTGACAGCTGCTTCCTGCATGGCTTGGGTGACTTCCCAGCTTCACTGGAGGTACCACCTCCTCACACTGTCAGTAAGCATCTATGGAGACTGAGCAAGAGTCTGTTATCAGCTTTTGACAACAGAGCATTGTTTTTGAAGTGGGGTTTGTGAATAGTGACAGTATTTTTTAATTCTGTCTGCTTAACAGCTCATCATGTCAAAGAAGACCAAAAGAAGAAAAAGGAAGAAAATAAATTTTTAATGAGCATTGGGAATTGCAATTATTATCTTATTTCTCCTAAAGATAAGATGATTTGTTTGCTTTGTGAGACTGCAACAGCAACATTAAAGAAATTCAGTGCTTATCAGCATTATAACACTTACAAAAACCACAAATATTTTATATTAGAGGGAGAGGAACGAAAGATTATATTGCAGAAACTAAAAGATGAAAAGCAAAGACATTTCTTTTTTTCCGAGACAGAGTCTCACTTTGTCACTCTTGGTGGAGTGCAGTGGTGTCATAGCCCACAGCAACCTCAGACTCCTGGGCTCAGGTGACCTTCCTGCCTCAGCCCCCTGAGCATCTGGCACTACAGGTGCCTGCCACAATGTCAGACTGCTTTTTCAACTTCTATTTTTTGAGACAGAGTCTTACTTTGCTGCCCTTGCCATGGCTTCATAGCTCATAATAACCTCAAATTACTGGGCTCAAACAATCCTCTTGCCTCAGCCTCCTGAGTAGCTGGGACTACAGGTGCCCACCGCAATGCCCCACTATTTTTAGAGATGGGGTCTCGCTCTGGCTCAGACTGGTCTCGAACCTGTGAGCTCAGGCAATCCACCCACCTCCCAAGTGCTGGGATTAAGGCATGAGCCACCGTACCCAGCTGCAAAGATAATTTTTTCAAGCAGCAATAAGACCTGGAAATAATGCCACTGAACCTACTTATAAAGTAGCTTATATAAAATAGCTTCCCTTTTCAGAGGAAAAGGGAAGCCATTCAGTGATGTGTAAACGGTGAAAGACTATGCTTCTTTCAAGGAGAACCATAACTGACTGGCAACATGAATTAGCCTTCAATTTAACAGGGCAAGTTCATGTAAGACTTCAAAAGGAAAACACAGGGTGGCGCCTGTGGCTCAGTGAGTAGGGTGCCGGCCACATATACCAAGGGTGGATGGTTTGAACCTGGCCCTGGCCAAACTGCAACAAAAAATAGCCAGATGTTGTGGCAGGTACCTATAGTCCCAGCTATTTGGGAGGCTGAAGCAAGATAATCGCCTAAGCCCAGGAGTTGGGAGGTTGCTATGAGCTATGACTCCACAGCACTATACCAAGGGCAATAAAGTGAGACTCTGTCTCTAAAAAAAAAAGAAAAAAAGAGAAAGAAAACATATATGAGGCCTGACAATTAAGTCATCAACTTGCCATCACATGCTTATAGTAGCAGCACTGTACAAACAACTGGGTAAGTTTTTATAAGCTTGCTATATCAGCTGTGTTTGTGTTGATGTGTCATAGTGTCTTGCTGAGTACCATTTATTATTGTGTTGTGTGTTTTGTGTGCTGTCACAAGAATGTCAGAGCTTGAATTAGAGGACTGATTTTTAACCAGTGTATGCTGTGAGAGGATCTTAAGTGTGTTGTCAAAATTTTTAAAGATTAAATTATTTTCAAAAGAAGTCAAAGCACCTTAAGTACATATTGAAATTAAAACTTTTTAAAATTATTTATAAAGGCCAGGTACAGTGACTCACGCCTATAATCCCAGCACTCGGGAGGCCAAAGCAGGTAGACTGCCTGAGCTCACAGGCCTGAGCCAGAGTGGGACCTCATCTCTAAAAATAGCCAGGTGTTGTGGTGGGTGCCTCTACTCCCAGCAACTTGGGAGGCTGAGGCAAGAGAATCCCTTGATCCTAAGAGTGTGAGGTTGCTATGAGCTATGACACCATAGTACTCTACCCAGGGTGACAAAGTGAAACACTGTCTCCAAAGAAAAAAATAGTCATCGATATAGTGAAGATTATTTGTCATTTGGTTTCATATGTAGTAAAGGAAATCCACCATTTCCCACATACATAGTTTCTGGCAAAATATTAGCAAATGCATCCTAGCAAACATTTTCTTGAGGACACAGCTGTTTCTCTTCAGGACTGGCCCACAGCAATTAGTCAAACAATCTATTTCAATCACTGGTTACAGATTCCTCATACAGGGCCTTTTTAGGCTTAAAAAAAAAAAAAAAGAGAACAAAAAGATTTAGCAAATTCCAGATAATGTATTAAAAGGAAAAATACCCTTTTTTTTTTTTTTTGCAGTTTTCGTCCGGGGCTGGGTTTGAACCCACCACCTCCAGCATATGGGGCTGGCGCCCTACTCCTTTGAGCCACAGGCACCACCCAGAAAAATACCTTTAAGTTGAAAAAAAAATCTCAATATATTCACCATAGTTCTTGTAGAATATGTAATGGCAGAAAGGCTACCTTTTAAAACTGCATTTAAGGCCAGGCTCATGCTTATAATCCTAGCATTCTGGGAGGCCAAGGTGGGTGGATTCTTTTTTTTTTTGAGACAAGAGTCTCGCTCTATGGCCCTGGGTAGAGTGCTATGGCATCACAGCTCACAGCAACCTCAAACTCTTGGGCTTAAGCAATTCTCTTGCTTCAGCCTCCCAAGTAGCTGGGACTACAATTCTTTTTTTTTTTTGAGACAAGAGTCTCGCTCTATGGCCCTGGGTAGAGTGCTATGGCATCACAGCTCACAGCAACCTCAAACTCTTGGGCTTAAGCAATTCTCTTGCTTCAGCCTCCCAAGTAGCTGGGACTACAGGCACCCACCACAACACCCAGCTACTTTTTAGAGACAGGGTCTCGCTCTGGCTGGTCTCAAACTCATGAGCTCAAGCAATCCACCCGTCTTGGCCTTCCAAGTGCTGGGATTAGAGGCGTCAGCCACCACACCCAGCCAAGAGGTAGGTGGATTGCCTAGGCTCAAAAGTTCCACACCAGCCTGAGCCAGAGTGAAACCTCATCTCTAAAAATTGACTGGTGCTGTTGCAGGCACCTGTAGTTCCAGCTACTTGGGAGGCTGAGGCAAGAGAATCACTTGAGACCAAGAATTGGAGGTTGGCAGGGCTAGCTCAGTGGGTAGGGCATCAGCCACATACACGGAGACTGGCGGGTTCGAATCCAACCCAGGTCAGCTAAAGCAACAATGACAACTGCAACAGAAAAATAGCCAGTCATTGTGGTGGACACCTGTAGTCCCAGCTACTTGGGAGGCTGAGGCAAGTGAATCGCTTAAGCCCAAGTCTTTGAGGTTACTGTGAGCTATGACATGGCAGCACTCTACCCAGGATGACAGCTTGAGACTCTGTCTCAAAAAAAAAAAGAAAAAAAAAAAAGAGTTAAGGTTGCTGTGAGCTGTGATGGCACAGCACTCTACCAAGGGTGAAAAAGTGAGACTCTGTCTCAAAAATAATTTTTAAAAAACTGTATTTAAACTAGAAAACCTACATATACTGTTAGATACCAAAGTTTTTTTTTTTGATCACATGAGTATTATTACCCAGAGATAAAGTAAAAGCAAACATCTTTTACAATCAAATATTTGAGTGAGGAAATACAAGATTTATGTTTCTTCTCTTCCAGTACAGCTAAATGCTTATGGTTGTTAAAGCTGAGTGGCAAGTATATTCCACTCTTGTATATCTTTGAGCACTTCCATAATTTCTCTTTCATGTTCAACTTTGCTCAAATGAGGTTGCAAAAGTGAATATAATTTTTTTAAAAAAGTGAGTATAATCAGCTCTACTCAAAACATCACCCTGTATAATAAAATTACCCAATAAATACTATCAATTAAAACTATAAGAGGGGGCAGTGCCCGTAGCTCAGTGGTTAGGGCGCTCAGCATATACACCCAGGCTGGCGGGTTCAAACCCAACAATGACAACTGCAACAAAAAAATAGTGGGGCATTGTAGTGGGTGCCCGGGGTCCCAGCTACATAGGTGGCTGTGGCAAGAGAATCACTTGGTTCTGATGAGCTGTGATGCCACGACACTCTACCCAAGGCAACAGCTTGAGATTCTGTCTCAAAAATATAAATAAATAAATAAAACCCCACAAGGAACAAACTGGCCATTGTAAAGCTGTAGTGGCACCTCCATGGGCATCATGTGAGCGGGTCTTGTTCTTGACCCTGAGTGGGACCTGAGACAGGCAACTACACAACAGCCACCAGACTTCCCCAGGCCTCCCTCCTGATATAGTCTGTGAACAAGCTGGCTCAGATCCATGTCACTCAGTGTGGCCTGATCACTACCCACACTAGAAGTGCTTGTGAAAATACAGACCCAGAGTGCTACCCAGCCAAGAATAATGACATCACTAACACCAGAAGAAGTGAGAGCTGGGGATCTAGACTCTCAACATTCTCCTCTGATGATTCTAATCTAAGATGTCTGCAATTATTTACCAAGGGGAGGTGCCACCCTGGTCCAAGGAGGATCTGATAACCTCCATGCACAGGGTCAGGGCTAACATCACCTCTCCTGCAACCTGCCAGCAAGAGTCAAGCTCCCACCAAGGCCCCCCCTCCACATTCCTACCCCAATGCCCACCTTCACCACCCTGTCTGCCTGGAAACCACTGGGACTGATCTCATTAAGCCCTTTAGTCCAGCTTATCAATTATTTCTTTAATGGATTACACCCAAAAGTCATCACCATACCCAGATTTTCTATGTTATCTTCTAGCAGTTTTATAGCTTTGCATTTTACACCTAGGTCTATGGTTCATTTTAACTTTTGGGAAAGATGTAAGATCCTATTTTTGTATGGAATGGTGTTTCAGCACATCTGATGAAAAGACTATCTTTTCTCATTTATATGGGTCTACTTCTGGCCTCTCTATTCTGTTCCATCGATCTATTTGTTGTTTCACCAGCATCTCTGTCCTGATCACTGCAGTTTTATAGTAAGTCTTAGAGTCAGGTAATGTCAGTCCTCTGACTTGGTTCTCCTTCAATATTGAGCTGGCTGTTCTTGGTCTTTTGCCTCTCCATATCAACTTTAGAATCAGTTTGTCAATATCAATAAAATACCTTAGTGGGACTTTGACTGAGATCACATTGATGATGAAACTGGGAAGAACTGACATCTGACCCATATCATTTTCTTTCTCTGTGAAAAACTTCTTCTAACATTTCTTGTAAGGTAGGTCTCTTGGCAACAAATTCCTCAAAAAATTTTTCAGGGGTGTTCTGAGAAAGTATTTGTTTGTTTATTTTTGACACAGAGTCACTCTGTCACCCTGGGTAGTGTACCTTGGCATCAAAGCTCACAGCAACCTCAAACTCTTGGGTTGAGCAATCTTTTTGCCTTAGCTTCCCAAGTAGCTGAGACTACAGGAACCCGCCACAACCCAGCTAGGTTTTCTTTTTTTTTTTTTTAAGTAGAGACAGGGTCTGACTCTTGCTCAGGCTGGCCTCAGAACTCCTGAGCTCAAGCAATCCACCTGCCTTGGCCTCCCAGAGTGCTAGGATTATAGGCATGAACCACCACACCAGGCTCTCAATCGCTTTTGTTTTTCTATTTTTTATTAAGTCATTTGTACATAGATCATGAATACATTTATGCCATTATGGGATTCAATATGTTGATTATTTGTACAAACTGAAGTGCTTACATCCTACTATTCAACATAGCCTTCACTTCATTTACCCAATTACAGTGTTAAGACATTTTGTGTTCTATACCTGATAGATCCAACTTGAACTTGCAATATGCTCCATAGGTGTGGCCCCCCTACTAACCCTCCCTCTATCGACCCAACCCTTAGTTGTGTTTTATTTTTCATATTCAAGTATGAGTGATTATAAATTGGTTTCACAGTAGTACTGAGTACACTGGATATAGTAAAGTATCTCATTCACGTTTGAAGGATAATTTTACAGGGTATAGAATTCTAGGTTGGCAGGGTTTTTTTCCTAAACACTTTAAGTATATAAATAAATATCTCACTCTCATCTCATCTTGCTTATGTATTTTCTGAGAAGTCAGATGTAGTTCTTAGCTCTTGTATAGGTACATTGTCTTTTCTCTTGGCTTCAACATATTTTTTTTTTTGAGACAGAGTCTCACTATGTTGCCCTTGGTAGAGTGCCATGGCATCATAGCTCACAGCAACCTCAAACTCTTGGGCTTAAGTGATTCTCTTGCTTCACCCTCCCAAGTAGCTGGGACTACATGCACCCACCACACCTGGCTATTTTTGTTGTTGTTGTCGTTGTCGTTCTTGTTTAGCAGGCCCAGGCTGGACAGACCAGGGCTGAGTTGGAGTTTCTGTGAAATCAAACAGAACCTGCTCCGCAGGGGAATACAGCCAAGACGGAATCACAAATTCTGTGTCAATATAAGAATCAGCAACACAATCAGGGGCAGGGCTGGAACTAAACGAACCACCCTAGCTTCCATTAACCACCTGAGGTTGTCAGGCCTCAGCTTCCCCTGCCGGATGGTGGCAGAGTGCGGAGGCCTGGCCAAGGAGATATAAGATCTTTCTGTGACTCAGGCAAGCTCAAATCCCTGTAGCACCTGCTCATTGGAGGGAACTGAGTCACAGCCCTGCAGGGTTACCAGTGACTGGGTGTGACAGAGGTGCAAGGTGGGGAAGGAAGGATCAACCTTCCCGGACTAATTCATTTCCTAGGGGCGGGGGGAGGTCCATCTAACTCCACAGAGCACCAGAACGAATCATACTTGAGCTGTCAGCAGACCCCTGCTATCTAGTTGCCTGAGACCTTCTGAACTCCCTCACTTTAGACTGGGTGCTCACTGGGACAATTGATTTGGATCTCTCGGACTACACCAATCACCTGAGAACTATCCAAAGTGGTACCCTGGGTGTGTGGTTGTGGGAAGGTTTGATTTTCCTTTTCTAGTTGTTGCCCATGGGAGGCAGGGTGACTTAATTGCTGGTATTTCTCCACAGCTGAGACTTCAACCCAAAGTAACTAATTCACTAGGGTAGGACAGAGAGCAGCTGAAAACAAGACAAAGCCACTTAACTCCACCACCACAAGTAAGTCCCCAGTGTCTCAGGCCATAGCACTGTACAGGTCCTTTGCAAAGCTCTAGGGGAAAAGGTACAGACATCAGTCACAGCTCTTGGGCAAAGGGCTGGTTAATCACTACTTCAGGAGTCCCCCAACACAACATTACCTTATCTTCTCATCTACTCAAATGGTGTAAAATAATCATGGGGTAGAATCAGCAAAAAAAAAAAAACTCTGGTAACATGAATAACCAGAGTAGATGAACTCCCCCAAGGAACAATATGGCAGATACAACTGAAGATCCCATTCATAGACAAATGGTTGAGATGTCAGAAATCCAATTCAGGCTTTGGATTACAAATAAGATTAATGGAATGGAGGCAAAGTTGGAATTAGAAATTCAAGGAGTAACTCAAAGACAAAATTGCCAAAGATTTTGACACATTGAGACAAGATTTTGCAGCCCTCAAACATCTGAAAAATACAGTAGAATCCTTCAGTAAAAGAATGAAGCAGGCAGGAGAAAGGATTTCTGACATTGAAGACAAAGCTTTTGAATGCTCCCCAGCACTCAAAGAGAAAGAGAAATCGAGAGCAAAACCAGATCATTCTCTCAGAGAACTCTCAGATAATTCAAAGAAAACTAATATTCACCTTGTAGGAATTCCTGAAAGCGACGAAGCTGCTTCACAAAGCACAGAGGCCCTTCTTCATGAGATTATGCAAGGGAACTTTCACGACATGTCAAGAGATTCTGAAATTCAGATAGCAGACAGTTTCAGAACACCAACACAATTCAACCTGAATAAGACACCCCCAGGCACATCATAATTAACTTCACTGAAGTTAATAGGAAGGAGAAAATTCTGAAAGCAGCCAGATGTATGAAAACCATAATCTACAAGGGAAAGAATATTAGAATGACTGCAGATCTCTCTGCTGAAACCTTTCAAGCTAGAAGAGGATGGTCATCGACTTTTAATCTCTTAAAACAAAATAACTTTCAACCTAGGATCCTGTATCCAGCTAAACTGAGTTTCATTTATGATAGAGAAATTAAATACTTTAATGACATTCACATGTTGAAGAAATTTGCCATAACTAAACCAGCTCTACAGGATATTCTCAGACCTATCCTCTATAAAGATCAGCGCAGTCCTCCGCCACAAAAGTAAATTCACTCAGAAACTTTTGATCAAATTCCACCTTCCACAGCAGGAAAAGTGTCCACTGGACTTTTGAAAAACTCAATACCCAAAATTCTACCAGGATTATCAATATTCTCAATGAAAGTGAATGGTCTAAATTGTCCTCTAAAGAGGCACAGGTTGGTTGACTGGATACAAAAACTCAGGACAGCTATCTGCTGTATACAAGAATCTCATCTTACCTTAAAAGATAAATATAGACTCAGGGTGAAGGGATGGTCATCTATATTTCAGACAAATGGCAATCAGAAAACAGTAGGTGTTACGATTTTATCCGCAGATACAACAGGCTTTAAACCAACAAAAGTAAGGAAAGATAAGGATGATCACTTCATATTTGTTCAGGGTAACACTCAACATGATGAAATTTCAATTATTAACATTTATGCACCCAACCAGAATGCACCTCAATTTATAAGAAAGACTCTAACAGACATAAGCAACTTGATTTCCTCCACCTCCCTAATAGTAGGAGATTTTAAAACTCCTTTGGCAGTGTTGAATAGATCCTCCAATAAGAAGCTAAGCAAAGAAATTTTAGATTTAAACTTAACCATTCAACATTTGAATTTATTTATTTTTTTTTTTTTGAGACGGAGCCTCAAGCTATCCCCCTGGGTAGAGTGCCATGGCATCACAGCTCATAGCAACCTCCAACTCCTGGGCTCAAGCGAGTCTCCTGCCTCCGCCTCCCAAGTAGCTGGGACCA
>CAUYQV010168107.1:0-29906 GCA_963574575.1 Galagoides demidoff | reverse complement strand
CCTCCCAAGTAGCTGGGACCACAGGTGCCCGCCACAATGCCCGGCCATTTTTTTTTTTTTTTTTTTGGTTGCAGCCATCATTGTTGGTTGGCGGTGGCAGTAGACACGCTTTTGCCCAGGATTTTGTGTTTGTTATTTGCGTTTATGCCATGGCATTCTACCCTGGGGGATAGCTTGTGGGTCCTTCTCAAAAGAAAAAAAAAAAAAAAAAAAAAAAGAAATGATTATGGTTTACAACCACAGTACAAGATGATCCTGTTTACGCAAACTGCTGTTGGTTTCTCTTCCATGGGTTTTAGCCCAAGCTTGACAGTTAGCCAGTATTTGTGTCCTACATAGACAAAAGTCATATAATATAAAACAGTAATGACATCAATCCTTTAACTCTGTGTTATATTACAGTGATGAGTGTTTTTGTTTTGCTTCTTTCTTCCCCTTGGAGGCATCCATCCATCAGTGGCTGAGTGCATTATTAATAATATACTTTAACCTCTTTGCCTATTCATGCCTATCATTTTTCAGAACCAGATGATCCCAGAAGCCTTTCTTCAATTTACTCTCTTTTTGGTGTGTGTAATTAATTAAATCTACGTGAAATTAACAGACATGAAGCTATCACTGTAAACAAGCCAGTTCCCAGTCAAATTTCCTTTTCAGGGTGGGGAGGAGAGGGAAGATAATTTTAAGACCTTAAGGACGTTAAGGTACTTGCCAGCATAACATCACAGGTCAAATATCAGTATAGAAATCACAGCATTTGGAAAGTAGGTGATAGCATTTGTAAGAGCTGACTGGATTGTGACAGCAATAAAAAACAAACTTATAAAAATAATGTTAATTGGGCAACTGAATAATATACAAGATTTAGATATAGAATTTATAAAGGGCTTCAGACTACCAAGTGAGACAAGAAATGCTGTGTAGAGGGAGAGGAGTGAGCTAAGAAACCAAATTCCTGATCACACCTAAAATGGAAGGTGGAAGAAAATTTTGTTTATGATATAAATTAGAGCCAGGTGCAGTGGCTCATCCCTGTGATCCCAGCTACTGAGGCAGGAAGATCCTTTGAGCCCAGGAGTTGGAGGCTGCCACTGCACTCTAGCCTAGACAATAGAGTAAGACTCTCTCTCTAAAAATGAGTATTTATGTATATATAAAAATTAGAAATATGCTGAGGTTACAAGTGTCAGAAGAACGGCTACATTTCCCATACCTATCTTCTGATCTTGTTCAGAATATAGTATAATCTTAGAAAAATATGACAGAAGAATAAAATAAAATTTCCTTTTGGCAATTCACAGATTTTGCACATAATGATGATACATGTGATCATCATGATGCCAGCCTCCTGGTTCAAGAACAACTTCCTCTAAATTTGGCAACAGTCCATCAAGCAGCCTCCCAGCCTTTAGTCTCGCTCCTATCCATTCCATCATCCACGTGCCAATGGAGGGATGAGCTCAACACACAAACCCAGCGATGGTCCTCCACTGCATGGATCCCAGCTTGGCCTAGGAGATGGCCACACCATGGTGCCCAGTTAACTTTATGCCTAAACTCCAATAAAACTAAACCATCCTATCCCAGGGTACCTGAAATCTGGTTTGAGCCTTTCTTTCTTTCTTTTTTCTTCTTTAGAGACAGAGTCTTACTTTATCACCCTGGGTAGAGTGCCATGGCGTCACAGCTCACAGCAACCTCCAACTCCTAGGTTTAAGCAATTTTCTTGCCTCAGCCTCCCAAGTAGCTGGGACTATAGGTGCCTGCCACAACACCCGCTATTTTTTGCTGCAATTTGGTGGGGGCTGAGTTTGAACCCGCCACCCTTGGTATATGGGGCTGGCACCCTACCCACTGAGCCACAGGAGCCGCCCTCTCTGCCCACTTTCTTACTGACACATACTAAACACTTAAGGGAGAGTTGCTGAAAGGAACAGAATATAGATATACCTAGTAAATCTAAAAAAAAAAAAAAAGTACATGCTTTTAAAATATACAAAAATACATTTAAAAATAATATGTAGCATAATAATAATGTAAATTTGGCTCTAATATGATGGTGTTTGGCTACTGTCCCCTTTCCATCCTACATAAGCCCAATTTCAGAATGGAGTGGGATAGAATTCAAAGGTGGTGTGTAAATTAGGAGGGGTCTGACTCAGAATCACTTGAGAATTTCTCAGTTCAATGTAAGGTCAGTTTTGCACTGTGGAAGTCTCACAACCTTTAATTTTATGACACCACCACCTACTGATAAAATACTGTTTTCAATTAACTTCACAATAATATAACACCAGAGTTCATAAAATTAATTTTTGGACTTCATTTACTCTGGTAGAGTTTTATTGTGTGTTTGTTTACATAACTTATCCAGAGACAAGAAGAAAAACTTAAAAAAAAAAGATATTTACTGAGGTCTTATTGACATTTAAATATACTTGTGTAACTTTTGTGTACATTATGTCTTTATTTATTTGTACAACTGGTCTAGCTAATAATGTTCATATAAAAATAGCTACAATAACAACAGTTATGTTTACTTAATTCTTTTTTTTCTTTCTTTTTGAGACAGTCTCACTCTGTTGCCCTGGGGTTGAGTACCCTGGTGTCATAGCTCATAGTAACCTCAAACTTTCAGGCTCAAGCTATTCTTTTGCCTCAGTCTCCCAAGTAGATGGAACTACAAGAGCCAATTGTAACTCCTGGCCTTGCTCAGGCTGGTCTCAAACTCCTGAGCGCAGGCAATCCTCCCACCTTGGCCTCACAGACTGCTAGAATTACAGGTGTGAGCCACCATACCCTGCCTGCTTACTGAACTCTTAAATATGCCAGGTACCTATCAATCACCTCACATGTTGATCCTTCTTTATCACATACTGAACCTACAAAATAAATATTATTGTACCCATTTTACAAGTGAAATAGTGACTCTGCAAGGTGAGTCACCAGGCAGTAGTGGGGCAGAGCTGGCATCTGAGAGCAGGAGGGTCTCCCTGAAGAGCTTGGGCTCTAGGTCCCCAGGGGCAACTTCACCCTCTAACTTCTTCCTCTGCACTAGTGCTTTGCACTTACTCTCTCAATCTTGGGGGAAAGGCCTTCATTCAATTTGGCTTTTTCCTCCAGTTTCCTATTTTTTTTTCCTTCTTCCTTCCCCAATTTTTGTTTCCTCACTCACTTCTTTGGTTTCTATGAGCTGACCTGTTTTCCCACCTCATTATTGAAAACACATTCTCAAAAACCCTGATTCTTTCTGGCCAATGTCTACAGCCTTTGGTCAGCCCTCATCCTTCCTGACTTTCCACGGTTTCAGATACCTTCTTCTTCAATGCTTTCCTTCTCTGGCTACTATGACACTCTCATTTGAGGCTCCTAGTTCTCTGCCTACTTTCTTACTGCCTGTCTCTGGCTCATTGGCTGGCTCTTCCTCCTACCCTAACCATGAACTGCTTTAGTATCAGTCCTCAGTGTCTCTCTTCCCTCCTGTCCCCTACTCCCTTCCAATCTTCTCTATCTATAGCTGATCTGGAATCTGCACATCTGGCCTTGAGCTTACACCTCAATTCCACCTGTGCAACTGTCCACATGCATATCCCACAGACAAGCTTCAGACTAAACAACATTCTCTGAGAGAACAGCTTCCCCATTTGAATTCTCTATTTCTGTCAATGACTATTCTTCTCTCAACTGCTCAGTAACCTTGGCATTCTCTGTGATTAGGCCCTTTCCCCCAGTTGCCATTCCATTATCCACAGACACTATGACTCTACCTTAGAAGGATGAGTTTGTCTCATCCTTCCCTCTCCTATTACCACTAGCTCACAGGATCAAGTCCAAACTCCTCCTTTCTGGTAACTTGAGACTCAATGTGATCTATCTCTTCCTCCCTAATAGACAGCTCTTACCACACCAGATTGTGGGACAGGGACCTGGCCAGGAAGCCACCAGACACATGATGGAGGCTGAAGCCTAAAGCAAACAAAAGGGCACAGTGAGCAAAGGGCAGATTAGGTGGCAGGTTCAAATGTCATGCAAATAGCATCAAGATCATATTTGGGAATTACAGAAGAGATGGTCAAAGCTGAGCCAAATGAGGATCCATGGAACTAGGGGACAGAGGTAGAGTGGCTGTGGGGTCAGAGAGAAGCAGTGACAACAAGGCAAGGTGCCAGAGGCAGCCTCTGCCATCTTCTTATCCAAGTAGCTGTTGGAAGGTCCACAAGACCAAAGAACAAATGTGGATGAGTGGGAAAGTATTGGCTGAGACAAAAAAGCCAGTTTTCTGCCAGGACCACTTGTTTAGAGGATCGATTTCACTGGCTCATGCTCATAGCAACCTCTGTGCCTTCTCTTCCAGTGTCCCTTCTATCCAAAGCCAACTCATCTTTCAGGATTACACAAGACTTCATCAGCCAAGCCACCACAGTAATCGCTCCTTCTTTCTCTAAACTCCTTTATCATTTATCTGAGACACTTAATCACATGATCCTACCAAAACAATCTGCTAACTTTAGTATGTGCTGACTTTGTGAAGAAGCAGGCGTAGGAAGAATACAGAGATTTTTAAGATAATCTCTGTCTTCAAGCCTCTCAGACTACATTTAGGAGGAGTTAGGAGGAGGTGAAGAAAAATACACACAAGGGAAGTTACTGTATCCATCCCTGTCATTAGAGAAGAGCCAAAGAGAAAGAAGACAGGTGAAAGTTAGAAGATGCTGGAATCATTAGGATCTGAGAAGGCCTGGGGGACAGAGAGGATTTTGATGGACAGAGGAGTGGAAATGGACAAAAAGTAATATGGGTGTATGTAGGAGAGGAAGGAAAATTACATACGGGTAGGGATTGGCTGGCTTCAAATCTTAAAAAATATTTATGAGGTTTCTCACTTCACATTAATAAGGAATTACTGTTCAAGATTTTGTGATCTGGCTGACAATACTAGTTTGGGGTCTTGCCAACAGGGGAATCTGGGGCTGTACGTCACGGAGTCAGATTGGTTGTGGTCATGGCAGAAGAAAGATGAAAAAACAGATAACCTACTGCTTCTCATGAGCTTCTCCCCTGCTGAGAGACTACAGATGGTTCTGGATCAACCACTGACCTCCAGGCGAGGTTTCCCAAATGTTTTGGATTAGACTCTTTTTTTCTTTTTGTAAGACAGAGTTTCAAGCTGTTGCCCTGGGTAGAGTGCCATTGCATCACAGCTCATAGTAACGTCCAACTTTCAGGTTTAAGTGATTCTCTTGCCTCAGCCTCCCAAGTCACTGGGACTATAGGTGCCTGCCTCAAAGCCTGACTATTTTTTGGTTGTAGTTGTCATTGTGGTTTGGCAGGCCCAGCCTGGATTCAAACCCGCCAGCTCCAGTGTATGTGGCTGGCACCCTACCCATTGAGCTACAGGCGCCCAGCCAGATTACAGACTCTTATAATGACTACCTCAGAAGTTAAGCTGTCTGGCTGGACGCCGTGCACCCATGCTGACCCAGAGCCCATACTCTATGATTAGAAACTGACATTAGGGGAGAGTGAGGGTGGTTTCAAGCTGCCACATGGGCTGACTCATTTCCCTGGCTCACCATGATACCATATTGCAGGCAACAACCTCAGGTAGATAAAGAGCCTCAGGAGTGCCCAGCCCTCAGGAGAGAGCATTTCTTAGCCTGGCCACAGCCATTAGGGTAGCAACAACAATGGCATCTCATTCAGTCACACATAAAAACAAGTGTTCAAGGACTATAACTTTCTGTATGAGTAACAGCTTCCTAGAATTTCACAGAGGGGTAGATTTCCTTATAAGCCCAGAACAGTGCTTTCCCAAGTAAATATTTATTATACCACCTAATAGATTCTGACCCTGAAGCTCAGGTCCCCAATAGACTCCATGTGCATGGAAGTTCTTGATGCTCTGAGCAGGTCTGGGCTTCCACAGGCAGTCACTGCTACTCAGACTGAGATATAAATGTGAACTTCAGTTAGCTCTCTTATTTTATTTTTAATTTCAGATTAATATGAGGTGCAACTGTTTAGGTTATACTGTTTCCATTTCTAAGGTAAAGTTCAAGATGTAAGTTATCATCCAGGGTGCATTGTGCACATTAGGTCAGATCTTGCCAGTTACCCTCTCTCCTTCTCTCTTGCCTCTCCCCTCTCCTTTGCTAGACTTTACTTGTGTTTTACTTTTGTGTAGGCTTATAGTTGTTTATATATTGGTTTCATATTAGTATTAAGTACATTGGATACTTTTTTATTCATTCTTGTGATCCTTCTCTAAGAAGAATGTGCTTCAACTCCATCCAGGTAAACACAAAAGATGTAAAGTCTCCATCTTATGGCTGAATAGTATTTCATGGTATGCCCATACCACAGTTCCATTCATGGGGTGATGGGCCCTTGAGTTGATTCCTTGTCTTGACAATTGTGAACTGAGCTGCAATAAATGTTCTAGTGCAAATGTCCTTGTGGTAAATAATTTTTTCTTCTGGGTAGATACCAGTAATGGGATTGAGGGGTCAAATTGAAGGTCAACTTTTAGTCCTTTGAAAATTCTCCATACTTTTTTCCATAGAGGTTGTAGCTTGCATCCTACCAGCAGTGCAAAAGTGTTCCCTTCTCTCCACATCTATGTCAGCATCTGCAGATTCAGGACTTTGTGGTATGAGCTAATTTCACGGGAGTTAGGTAATATCTCAGGGTGGTTTTGATTTGCATTTCTCTGATGATTAGGGACGAAGAGCATTTTTTCATATGTTTGTTGGTCATTTATCTGTCATCTTCAGAGAAGCTTCTGTTCAAGTCTCTTGCCCACTTATGAACGGGGTTGTTTGCTCTTGTTGATTAATTTGAATTCTCTGTAGCTTCTAGTTATCAGTCCTCTGTCGTATTTGTAGCATGCAAATATCTTCTCCCATTCTGAAGGCTGTCTGTTTGCTTTAGTTGTGGCACCCTTAGCTGTGCAGAAGCTGTCATATTTATTTATTTTTGGTGTTGGTATAATTACCAAGGGTTCTTCTTCATAAAATCTTTCCCCCGGCCAATTTTGTCAAGAATTTTCCCCACACTTTCTTCTAGAACTTTTAGTTTCATTTCTTTTTCTTTTTGAAACAGTCTCACTTTGTCACCCTTGGTAGAGTGCCCTGGTGTCACAGCTCATAGCAACCTCCAGCTCTTGGGCTTAGACGATTCTCTTGCCTCACCCTCCTGAGTAGCTAGGACTACAGGCGGCCACGACAACGCCCAGCTATTTTTTTTTGCTGCAGTTTGGCTGGGGCTGGGTTCGAACCTGCCACCCTCAGTATATGGGGCCGGCACCCTACTCACTGAGCCATAGGCACTGCTCTAGTCTCCTATCTTAAATTTTAATCTTTTATTCAGCAAGAGTCAACTTTTATCAGTGGTGAAAAGTGCAGGTCCAATTTCAGTCTTCTACATGTGGCTAACCAGTTCTCCCAGCACTATTTATTTATTTATTTATTTTATTTTTTTGAGACACAGTCTCACTCTGTTGCCCTGAGTAGAGTGCTATGGCATTGTAGCTCACAGCAACCTCCAACTCTTGGGCTCAAGAGATCCTTTTGCCTCAGTTTTTCTATTTTTAGGCTGGTCTTGAACTTCTGAGCTCAAGCTATCCACCCACCTTGGCCTCCCAGAGTCCTAGAATTATAGGCATGAGCCACCAGGCTATGCCTCCATCACCATTTATTAAATAGGGATTCTTTTCCCCAGTGCATGCTTTTGTTTGGTTTATCAAAGATCAGATGGCGATTTATGGCTGGGTTCATCTCTAGGTTCTCTATTCTATTCCATAGATCTGTATCTCTATTTTTGTGCCAGTACCTTGCTATTGACCTCAGTATATGCTATAAGTCAGTTTACTGTCTTAGTTATCTTCTAATGATAAAGTATATACTATTTTATAGTGTAAAATGTACTGCCTATCATAGTAAAGGGAGAAATGCTGAGAAGTGGGCAGAGAAATAGAACAATTTGGGATAAAAATTGTTTTTTTTTTTAAACAGAGTCTCACTTTGTCACCCTTGGTAGAGTGCCATGGTGTCACAACTCACAGCAACCTCCAGCTCCTGGACTTAGGCGATTCTCTTGCCTCACCCTCCCAAGTAGCTAGGACTACAGGCACCCACGTGTGGTCTATAGTATAAACTGTACTGCCTATCATAGTCTAGTCTATAGTATAAAATAAATTTTAAATAAAATTTAAAACTGTACTGCCTATCATAGTAAAGGGAGAGTAGTTTTAAATAAATTAAAAATTCATAGGACTAGTAAAATATGAGAAGCTGATAAAAGTTGGCTTTTCTTAGAAAAGAAAATTTCTTAGAAATTTTAGGGGGCAGTGCCTGTGGCTCAAAGGAGTAGGACTCAGGCCCCATATGCTGGAGGTGGCGGGTTTAAACCCAGCCCTGGCCAAAAAAAAAAAAAAAAAAAAAAACTGCCAAAAAAAAAAGAAAAGAAATTTTAGACTTTCTGGCTGGGTGCAGTGGCTCATGCCTGTAATCCTAGCACTCTGGGAGGCTGAGACAGGTGGACTGCCTGAGGTCACAAGTTCAAGACCAGCCTGAGCCAGAGTGAGACCTCATCTCCAAAAACAGCCAGGCATTGTGGCGAGCGCTTGTAGTCCCAGCTACTTGGGAGGCTGAGGCAAGAGAATTGCTTAAGCCCAAAAGTCTGAGGTTGCTGTGAGCTATGATGCCACAGCACTCTACCAAAGGTGACAAAATGAGACTATCTCAAACAAAAAAAAAAGGCTCAGCGCCTATGGCTCAAATAGCTAAGGCACCAGCCACATACCCCTGAGCTGGAAGGTTGGAATCCAGCCTAGGCTTGCCAACCAACAATAATGGCTGCAACCAAATAATAGCCGGGCGTTGTGTTGGGCACCTGTAGTCCCAGCTACTGGGGAGGCGGAGGCAGGAAAATCACTTGAGCTCAGGAGTTGGAGGTTGCTGTGAGCTGTGATGCCACAGCATTCTACCCAGGGCGACAGCTTGAGGCTCTGTCTCAAAAAAAAGAAATTTTAGACTTTCTAGAAAATGAGGTCCATTTCCTGCCCCTACCATACTAGAGCAATTATCAGTCAACTACATATTGAAGAGGACCATAAAAGTGGACCCAATTCCATATAAGTTAGGTTTAAGTAAGTAGTCTGAGTCAAGTTAGAAGCTGAGGATAATTGATTAAACCAAGGTGGACCCTGGCGCCTAGTCTGGGAAAAGCTGGAAAAGGGGTGACTTAGCAACATGACCTTACCTGTGGGCCAAAGCCCACTTACCTAACCACATGTGCTGGGTTTGACATCATGTAATAGAATCAGTTGTGGCATCAGTTTCTTTTGCTTTTTTTAAGACACAGTACAGCCCTGAAGAGTAAAGTCAGACATGATAAACAGGGCAGTGAGAGGGTCATAAATATTTGAAAACTGGAACTGACGGTTTTTTAGAGCGCACGGCCCATGAAGAGTGAGGCTTTTTCCATCTGAACTAAATCGAGGGAGTCTTGAGTATTTTGGATTCTGAAACTTTTAGGTCTTTCAGGCTTCAGTATTCCTACCAAAAGGCACATAATCTCTAACAAGAGGCTGCAATCTGTATTTAAGTTAGAGAAAGTGGATGAATTTTGTAGCAGACTCAGCTTGTTATGCTGGAGTCAAAGATGGCAGCATTTTCCATGCTAGTGCAGGTGGCCCCTTGAATGAATGATGGTGCAAGGGCAGGGCCAGTCCAGCTGGCAACATCCAAGAGTTAAATTAAACCTGGCCATTGGCAAATTACATACCTCCCTCCAAGTTGCACACCCATCCATAAAAACCCTCACCTTCTGATGGCAGAAGGCAGTTGAGTATTAGAGAAGGTGACCAACTCATCCCTGTTTGCCTCAGACTTCCCCGGGATTAAAACTGAAAAAGTCCCAGGAAACCTACCAGTCCTGTCAGTCCTGGAATGTTTGGTCAGCCTAGTAATGGAAGCCAGTGTCCCAGTTCACCTTGATAGTTTTGGTTTGGGCCATTTCATCAGGAACACAAGTAATTTTAAGATGAAGTCACATGAAAGCCTAACCCCACTGAGGCTGACTCTGAGGGCTCAGCCTCAGTAAAGATGGCTTTGGGTCTTTCATTTTTGAAGAACTCTCAAAATGTAAGTTTTCAGGTGCATGTGCTCTGAAGGTCTGGTGACTACATAATAAATCCTTCAGAGAGTTGCAGACCCACTTATCAATTGTTAATAGCTCACCAAAAGCATTTAAAGAAATATTTGCACAACTCTTAAAACCGATAAAATCAGACCAATGGAATTAAGACTCTTGGCAATTAGGAGTTTATCCTGTGAAAAGGACAAAGCTTTAGTGTTCAGCCAACGAGGAAAGGATCTAAATCTGATCTGGTATGCCTGTGAGCAAGAGAGAATTAAGAGGAATTTAAGTCCAAGATAATGAAATTCTTTTCAGCTTTAATTCACTATAAATAAGCTGTGCTGGCTCCAGAATCTTTACCTAGAGAGGCCTCGGGGTGGCAATCTGAATGGAAGGGAGTGTGTGAAGCTGCATTTGACTACTGTTTTATGTTAAGATTGAGAAACATCAATTGACCAGTTGAATGCCTCCCATTCTAGCCTCTGCGTTGGCACTGCCACTGTAAGTAAATAGCCCCTTAACAAGGAGTCAGGGAAGAAAATGGCAAGAGTGGCCGTTTTATATATTGAGTCCCATGCTCTTTAGATCTGGAAAATAACTCCCTATGTTGCACTTCAGAGAGGTTTGAATTAGTGCTTTTCTGTAGTGTACTTCTAATGATATATTTAATACTTCCTTGGTACACTAGGACAAAAATAGCGTATCTTGCATATCAATAAATATAGTATGAATATACATAAATCAGACTTTTATTTAGGGTAGATTAAAAAATGGATATTTGTAGTTAAGATATATATGACAGCAATAGAAAGGGAGTGGATATTGTTTGAAAAATCAAAAGTAGATTTTCTTTCTTCTTGGAAATAATTAGGAAGCACAGTTGTGAAGAAACCTGGTTGTTTTTTTTTTTTTTTAAAGAAGTGCCTCTAGAAAATTTCCATAATGAAAAAGCTTCAAAAGCTGATCTTTTAAAAATCCTCCCAACAATTAAGTCTCTGAGGAATAAATCCTCAAATGTTCATTAAACAAGACTAATGGAAGACTACTGGCAGCAAACCAAAGATACAGACCAATTATGATGAGAAGAGCATTTCAATAGGATCCTTGTTGGGAGCCTGTGCTTCAGAGAGTGAAGAGAGGAATGGGGAAAACCACAGAAGGTGAATCCATTACAATCCATAGAAAAGCCACGGGGCTTCTGACATTCTCTTATGACCACCTAAAGCAGCTTTTAAGGGGAAAGGTTCACAAAGGGCATCATGGCATAGGAGAGCCCACTAGTATTTCTGGCTTGATGTGTGACCTCACCCCTAAGTTTTAGATACTGCTCAAACCCATGGAGAATTATAATATCTAGTTCTTATCAGTACAGGTGACAGCTAGTTGCAGAAGAAAACGATTACATTTGTATCTCTAGGGAAGAAAGGACTCACACACAGGACTGTGGTCTTTGAGCATACTGCTTCCCTTTTCTGGACCCTGCAGGGGCTTCTAGATGTCTCTCGCATCCAGTGAAAACACCCCAGTGCTCTGTTTTAGGGCTTGTCCGTTAGCTAAGTACTTCATCACACTTCTCCTAAATGCCTTCATCTTTAGCTACACCACGACCCACGCTGACAAGTCTGTGAATGAGTGAAAAAGCAGCAGCCTCGCTTCCCACAGGAGAATACATAAATTTTAATAGCAGGCTGCCAGAGACAGGGCACCTGCCGCCTGTCTTTACTTTCCAACCTGGACCTGATGATGGAAACTTCAGCCAGGCCCGCAGGGAAAGGTGGAGGCTGCAAACTGCCCTGATGCACATGCCTGGGGTTCCCCTGCCTTAATTTAAGAACAAAACATAATCCATCTTCTTCCAGAGACAGAGTAGAGCTTTCCTAGATAAACAAAGCTCTGTCTAAGCTGAAGGTACACCTGATTCCTTGGAGCGCCACTAAGACAGTGCATTTATTTCTTCTGCATTCAGCAAAAGAATATCTTACACCTGTATCTGTTTATGAAAAATAAGACACAGAATGACATTGTACTTGAGATTTGGAACCACCAGGAATCCTGTTCTATCTCCCCAAGAGTGTGGCTTTTGATTTGTGAGGTACATATATACTCTAGGGACAAAAAAGAGTAGCAAATTCTCACAAAACAAGATGAAATCTTCTATACGGACACAGAAGCCATGTGGTAGGGAAACATGGTAGGAAGATTGAAGAGGGGCTCATTCTGGCTGAAAAGGAGTGGGGACAGGACAGAGAATAGCATCTCAGAATTGATGTCATTTAAGCATTTCTTATAGGATAAGAGACATTTTGGTGGAGAGAGCAGAGAGGGGACTTGTCACCAGGGAACAGCAACCCAAGAGGCAGGTACTTTGTGGGCAATGAGAAAATGCCAAGAGTGATGAGGCTGACAGGCAGGCTGAGGTCACACTGTAGTGTGCCTTGGGAGTTGGCCTATTTGAGGAAGCCAACTCTGGTGGCATTATGACAGATGGGTGGGTCAGAGGCAGGGAAGTGACTGGGGACACTCCTGTAAACGCCCAAAGGAGAGGTAGTTAAACAGCTGAATACATAGACAAAAGGTCCTGACCTGTATACGTAAGATCTACGTATTTTACTGTATATAAATGATAGCTCAAAAAAGTACTTAGGCTCGGCACCTGTGGCTCAATCAGCTAAGGCGCCAGCCACGTACACCTAAGGTGGCGGGTTCGAATCCCCAGCCCGAGCCCGCCAAACAACAATGATGGCTGCAACCAAAAAATGGCTGGGCGTTGTGGCGGGTGCCTGTGGTCCCAGCTACTTGGCAGGCTGAGGCAGGAGACTCGCTTGAGCCCAGGAGTTGGAGGTTGCTATGAGCTGTGATGCCATGGCACTCTACCCAGGGGGATAGCTTGAGGCTCCGTCTCAAAAAACATTCAGTGGGGAAAAGATACCCTGTTTAACAAATGGTGCTGGGTGAACTGGTTGGTGACCTGTAGAAGACTTAAACTGGACCCACACCTTTCACCATTAACTAAGACAGACTCTCACTGGATTAAAGATTTAAACTTAAGACATGAAACTACAAAAATATTAGAAGAAAGTGCAGGGAAAACACTCGAAGAAATTGGCCTGGGTGAATATTCTATGAGGAGGACCCCCACCCCCACCCCAGCAATTGAAGCAACACCAAAAATACATTACTGGGACCTGATCAAACTAAAAAGCTTCTGCACAGCCAAGAACACAGTAAGTGAAGCAAGCAGACAGCCCTCAGAATGGGAGAAGATATTTGGAGGTTATGTCTCCAACAAAGGTTTAATAACCAGAATCCACAGAGAACTCAAATGCATTAGCAAGAAAAGAACACGTGATCCCATCTCAGGGTGGGCAAGGGACTTGAAGAGAACCTTTTCTGAAGAAGACAAACGCATGGCCTACAGACATATGAAAAAATGCTCATCATCCTTAATCATCAGAGATGCAAAATCAAAACTACTTTGAGATATTATCTAACTCCAGTAAGATTAGCCTACAACACAACATCCCAAAACCAGAGATATTGGCATGGATGTGGAGAAAAGGGAACACTTCTACATTGAGGTGGGAATACAAACTAATATGTTCCTTTTGGAAAGATGTTTGGAGAAAACTTAGGGATCTAAAAATAGACCTGCTATTTGATCCTACAATTCCTCTACTAGGTATATGTCCAGAAGACCAAAAATCACATTACAACAAAGATATTTGTACCAGAATGTTTATTGCAGCCCAATTCATACTTGCTAAGTCATGGAAGAAGGCTAAATGCCCATCGACTCATGAATGGATTAATAAATTGTGGTATATGTACACCATGGAATATTATGCAGCCTTAAAGAAAGATGGAGACTTTACCTCTTTCATGATTACATAGATGGAGCTGGAACATATTCTTCTTAGCAAAGTATCCAATGTACTCAGCCCTACTATGAAGCCAATTTATTGCTTTCATATGAAAGCTATAAATTGCATCTTACAAGGGTACATGTGAAACTTACTAAGTGTAGAATATAAATGTCTTAACACAATAACTAAGAAAATGCCGTGAAGGCTATGTTAATCAGTTTGATGAAAATATTTCAAATTGTATATAAAACTGGCACATTGTACCCTATGATTACATTAATGTACACAGCTATGATTCAATAAAAAAAAAATCTGAATGGACGCTGAAAAAAATATCTGAAATGTACTATATGCCTTTCTGGAATCTCTGAAGATAATTATGCAGTTTTTCTTTTTTGATCTATTAATATGGTAAAAATAATAAATATCCTAATGTAGTTTAATCTTTGCACTGTACTGAGATACCATTTTTCACATTTTAGAATGTAAAGATAAAAAATTTTGGTTAGCACCATATTGGGTAAGATATAGCCAAGCAAGAGCCACTCTTATGCAGATGGTCTCAATGTACAATGGTTCCAACTTATGACTGAGTTTGGTGTGAAAGCAATACATACTCAATGGAAACTATACTTTGAATTTGATCTTTTCTCAGGCTAAATGACCTCCAACTCCTAATCAGCCATATGATCCTGAGGCTAGACAACCTATACTAGTCTACAGCATATTAAATGCACTTGGGACTTACGACATTTTCAACCCATGATGGCTTTACTTGGATATAACCCCATTGTATGTCAAGGATGGGTGAGGAAGCACTAACTGTATAGTGTATCTGTATTTGTTGGGGGAAGCACGAATTTGTGTATTCTCTCTCACTGGAAGAAATTCTGGCTATTTTAGATATTTATAAACATTATTATGGCATTGTTTATAGTATAAAAAAATTGGAAACAATCCAAATGTTTCTCAATGGGGGCTGGGTTACATAAATCATAATAAATCCATGTACATATGTATCACTATACTTTGTGGCTATTTTAAAAGAATATAGGGTGATATGGAAAATTCAGTTACGTTTACAAAGCAAGCTACAGATCAATGCACTGCTTTTATTTACACGAAGATACATGGAATATATAACAACATAAAGGTATTAGATGTTAATTTGGGGGGGTGAAGTTGAAAGCTGGGCCAAAGGAAGACTGAGAATGAGCTTTTTATACCCCCCCTTTTTTTTTGAGACAGGCTCTCACTCTGTCACCCTGGGAAGAGTGTCATGGCATCACAGCTGGGACTACAGGCACCTGCCACAACGTCTGGCTAGTTTTTCTATTTTTATAGAGACAGGGTTTTGCTCTTACTCAGGCTGGTCTCTAACTCCTGAACTCAAGCAATCCACCCACCTCAGCCTCTCAGAGTGCTGGGATTACAGGCACGAGCCACCGCTCCCCTATACCTTTTCTGACCAACCCCCTGCCCCATGAAACCTTAAAAAATGCATGCAACCCTTGGCTTTAAAATTCTACTTCTAAAAACTTATTAATTAATATATACAATTTTGTACATGTATGCAAAGATACATGGCACAAAAGCTATTCACTTGGGAGCATTTACAACATCAAGACCAAAACCACCTAAATGTCACTGGAAGTTGGTTAAATAAATATTGCCAAACAGGGAGGCGCCTGTGGTTTGGTGGGTAGGGCACCAGCCCTATATACCGAGGGTGGTGGGTTTAAACCTGGCCCTGGCCAAACTGCAATAAAAAAAAAAATAGCTAGGCCTTCTGGCAGGCACCTGTAGTCCCAGCTACTTGGGAGGCTGAGGAAAGAGAATCACCTAGCCCAGGAGTTGGAGGTTGCTGTGAGCTGTGTGACGCCACAGCACTCTACTGAGGGCAATAAAGTGAGACACTGTCTCTACAAAAAAAAAAAAAAAATTATGTCAAACAGGAGCTCCAAAGGTGATGGCAACATTCTATTTCTTAAACTGGGTGGTAGTACATGGGTATCCCATTTTAGAAAAGGCCTTTTATATCTCTTATTTAATAAATAATTTAAAAATTATAAAATCTACCCAGTGAAATATCACGCAGAATCTGGTAGATCTATACAGGCTTGATTTGTAATGGTCTCTAAGACACACTGGTAAAGAGTCAAGGTGAAAAGATATACTTGTTTTGTTTAGGAAAAGGAAAATGTGCTTGTTATACACAGAAATTTCTAGAAGGACTAAAAATGGTATAGTCATGTACCATAATGTTTTGGTCAATGATGGATCACACACAGGATGGAGGTCCCCTAAAATTATAATGGAGTTGAAAAATTCCTTTCACCCAGTGACATCACTGCTGTCACCTCATGTGACACCCGTGTGTAGTGACACTGGTCTAAACAGACCTGCTGGGCTGCCAGTCACAAAGTGCATGACACCTGATGATGGTATCAATGACTATGCTACCAGTTTATGTATTTACAATACTATACTGTTATTATTTTAAAAATATTTATTACTACTATTTTTAAAATAGGATAGGGTCTCACTTTTTGTCCAGGCTCATCTCCCATTCCTGGGCTTAAGCAATTCTCCTGCCTTAGTCTCCCAGAGTGCTGGGATTATAGGCAAGAGCCACCTGGCCCAGCATGTCATTATCTTAGGGTCTTCCTTTACTTCTAGAAAAGAAAACAAAGTTAACTGCAAAACGGCCTCAGGCAGGTTCTTTAGGAGCTGTTTCAGAAGGCCCTGAGGGACCCAGCTCTGTGAGTGTCACTGCCCTGAAGACCTTAGAAGGAGACAAGCCAAGAGGGTAGAAAAAGTGATGGTGATGATCCTGACCCTGTGTAGGCCTAGGCTAATGTGTGTTTGTGTCTTGTTTTTTTAACAAAAAGGCTGAAAAAGTAAAAAAATTAAACAACTTAAAAATAGAGAAAAGTTTATAGAATATGATTATAAAGAAAATATTTTGTACAGCTGTACAATGTGTTTGTTTTAAACTAAGTACTATTACAAGAGTCAGAAAGTTAGAAAAATTTATAAACTAAAACAGTTGCAGCAAGCTAAGGTTACTTTACTATTAAAGACATTTTTCATAAATTTAGAGCGGCCCAAGTGTACAGTGCATATGAAGTCTGCAGTGGGGCACAGTGATGTCCTCTGCCTTCAGACACTCACCACTCACTGACTCACTTAAAGCAAATTCCAGTCCTGCAAGCCCCTGAATAAGTGCCCTATTCAGGTATACTGCTTTTTACCTTTTATACTATATTTTTACTGTACCTTTTCTATGTTTAGGTAAGTTTAGACACACGAACATTTACCTTTGTGTTACAATTGCTCACAATATTCAGGAAGCAACACACTGTGCAGTGCGTAGACCTAGGAGCACCAGGTTGCATCACGCAGGCAAGGTGTGCAGCCAGCTGTGCTGATTAAGTTTCTGGGGCATACTCTGTGATGTGGGCAAGGATGAAATTACCTAATGACTCATTTCTCAGAATGTTGTGTCCCCATCATTAAGTGATGGGTCTGAGAAAGGAAACTAGATGTCTGGGATAGAAATGACACTTTTCAGTGTATACTTTCTTAATCACTTTCTTAATCAGTACCCCATTACTGAATATTACTATGGTCACCTTTGAGGTATTACCCTTGGGATGCTATGCACCAACCCCAACACAAGCTACCCTTCAAAGCAAATCCAGAACTCTTTCTTGAATGGGCATCAGAGCTGTCATCATACAGGTCAGACAATTAAGTTCAAGAACTCATCCTATAAAAAGTGCACATTTCTCATTGCTGAATATTGCTGTGGTACCAAATAGCCAAGGTGAGTACTTCAAAGGTGACTGTAGTGATATTTAGTAATAAGGTACACAGCACTTTTTCTAGGATGAGTTTGTGAACTTAACTGTTTGACATTGTATATAGTCCTTTAAAGATTAAAATTTTAAAAAATTAAAAAGGGACGTGGCAGCTATAGCTCAGTGGCTACGGCACCAGCCATGTACACGGGGGCTGGCGGGTTCAAACCTGGCCCAGGCCTGCCAAACAACAATGACAACTACAACAACAAAAAAAATAGCTGGGCGTTGTGGTGAGTGCCTGCACTCTCAGATACTTGGGAGGCTGAGGCAAGAGAATCACTTAATACCAAGAGTTAGAGGCTGTGAGCTGTGATGTCACAGTACTCTACCGAGGGCAACAAAGTGAAACTACCTCAAAAAAGAAAAAAAAAAGTGGATTATGCTGACTGGAAGAGTGATTACATTGTCTAGATGGCTGACCCAATGTCTTCTGAGAGGCTGTAGAGACAGGACAGGATGTGCTTCCCTGTACTTACCCTCTGTCATTCACAACTAATGCGTGTTCTTGTCCTTTTCTTCCCTGGGTTACAAGCCACCCTACCTGGTGACACATGGCTATAGCCAGGGATAGGATACTCACTTGGGCTCATGAGGAGGTCCAGACTGGTCAACCAACTTGAATTCAGCAGCAAAGCCGTGGGAGCGAGCATACTCTAGCAGGCCACCCACAGGGTTGGTGTTCAGGTACTTGACAAGCTCATTAATCCGCCGGACTTTGCCAGGAACCATAGACTCCATGTTCTCACAGGATTCTGTGTTTGTGTCTCCAGGCTAAAGGAGAATTAAACAAATAGGAACCATAAACACTTCAGGAAACCCTGAGGGACTCACAGGCAATCCTAAAACGATCTGTTGCTAAAAACAATTTGTATCTTTATTTATTTAATTTTTTTTTTTTTTGAGACATGGTCTCACCCTAGCTCATAGCAACCTCAAAGTCTTAGGTTCAGATTATTCTCCTGCCTCAGCTTCCCGAGTAGGCAAGACTATAGGGTGTCCGCCACCATGCCTGGCTAGTTTTTCTATTTTTAGCAGAGACAGTCTTGTTCTTGCCCAGGCTGGTCTCAAACTCCTGAGCTCAAGGGATCCACCTGCCCAGTCAACCTGTATGTTTTGAGCAGGAAAACAACCCTACCTGGTCATCAGAGCTGGATGCCTCCCCATGCAGGGCCTTTATGGCTTCCTCTGCAGCCATCTGCTTTGCCACTTTCTTGCTGGGGGCACTCACTGTGGGAAAAGTCTGGGCTCCCACTGCAACACAGTATTGGAATCTGACAGGAGATAAAAGGAGATTATTAAAATGGATTTAACTGAGAAAACTGTAGCCTTTGTTAGACTGTCATCCTTTACTGATTCTAAGTTCCTAGTACTCTTTGCCTTTGTGTAGTTACTTTCTATGCAGTCATATCTGCCTTGAATGGCCATTGTCCTTCATTCACCTCCTACCCCTGGCTGGCTCCTTTCAACACTTAAGGATCAACCCAGTTTACCTCCTCCAAGAGCCCTTCTTTTGAACATCTAAGTCTACAGATCCACAAACAGGAGGTTCTCAGGTCTAGTATCTTTTAGTGCCATCAACAGTAACCTCTAAGCCATGGACCTCTCTGGCACTTGGCTCCTTTAATCCCTAATCCACAAGCAGCAATCATGCCCCCAGGCCCTCCTTCCCCCATTTTGAAACAGGAGAAATTAATTGCTCAGTGAAATAACTGGCTATCTCTGAGAAAACAAGTAGAAAATGTGTCTTTTTCTTTTTGATAAAACCTCAGCAGACACATGACACAGGAGACATACTTGGGGTCATGGGCAGGGCCTTCTTTGGACAGGAGGCGGAATTCACAGGAGCTGCCCAGTTTGTGCACGCACTCGAGCAGTGCAGTGACAGGGCTCTTCCCAGGAAATAATGGTGCTGCTGAAGGGGTGGCTGGCTGGGGCTCTGCAATCTGCAAAAGATGAGAAGTGAACAAAATTAATATGACACTAGTGTGTCCACCGCAGCAGGGAGGGGTGGGGGTGTCCCTCCAGCTAACCGAGTGTAAGGGGCTGGCTTTCCAAAGGAAAGGACTATTGGGGCATCTTCTAGGCACTGCAGGAAAGGGTACAGTATTTCAGTATTCTAGTTCTTATGGCTCATCTTCTAAGAGAGAAGATGGGGCTTGATAATCTTTCAGGTCTCTCTCAACATAGAAATCCTGCAACTTCAGTTATTGCGTGCGGGGCGGGGAGGGTGGGGAACTAGGGTGGTGGTGTGGCGGGCAGAGCAGAAAGCTGACCCCAAGGAAGTATAAGTTGTTTAGTCTGGGACTGTTTCAGAAGGTCAGTTAAAATCCTGACACAGACACTGAAAGTGAACTAACATCCTTCTAGAGGGTGGATACCCACCTTCTCCAATTCTTTCTCTGCAGAATGGTGGGACAGTTCTTCGGATTTCCCACTGTCCTTGCCTTTGGCCTCCTCAAGCAGAATTCTCAGGGCTTTCATAGCTGCATCCTGCTTGGCCACTTTCTTGCTGCCAGCTTCTGCTGGGGGAAACTCCCGGCCACTCATGACAACCTGGAATTTAAATCTTGACGAAAAGTGATGAAATGCATGAACACTAGTCTAAGCCATTCCTTCTGCCCTCTCCAAAAAGATCTTTATCCTGGACTTCTTTGCTACACTAAGGCCTTTTTGTCTTGGGGAAGAGATGGATGGCAGGCCCAGGAGCCCCTATTCCTTTGGAGGTTCAACCTGTCCCTTTTTAGGGGAAATAAAACAACCAGTGACTCTCTCCTCAGTAGCTCAGTGGAACAAACATAGCCGTGAGTGATATGGAATAAGCTCAGGAAAACCCATTATCTCTTAACAATGAATTAAGACAAAGTTCATACAAAAAATGATGACCTAAAATCACCATTATAGTCTTGTTAGCAACCAAAGGCCTTCTTCCTACAGCAACAGTGGTCTCAAGGGAAAGTCCTAAAGAGAGTGAAGGTTTCTGTGTGCTCTCCTACAGGGAGCACACACCTGCCATTTACCAGGGGCCTGTTTTGTCCCTAACCTATCCTTTGTCACACATCACTCTTAGAATTTCTTATGAATCATCTATGGCTATATTTGTCCCAAGCCTAAGATGAAAGGAATTTCCCCTTGTTATATGGAAAATTTAAAAAAGCATTATTTCTGGGTCTTTGGACTTAGCCTAGACCTCCTTTGTTCCAGCTTTCAAATTTGTTCAGCTCTTTTCTCAATCTAGGATTTCATTTAGAAAAGTAGATCAAATTTCTTATTTCTGAGGTCTTCTGAAATATTTGAACATGGTACCAAGTTTCATTTTTTTTTTTTTGAGACAGAGTCTCACTTTGTCACCCTTGGTAGAGGGCATGGCATCACAGCCTACAGCAACCTCAAACTCTTGGGCTCAAATGATTTTCTTGCCTCAGCCTCCCAAGTAGCTGAGACTACAGGCACCTGCCACAGTGACTACTTTTAGAGACAGGGTCTCAATCTTGCTCAGGCTGGGGTACCAAGTTTCTTATAGCTGGAGTCCAAAGGATGATTAATCACAAAACCATGGCTTTCCCCCAACTGGAATGGAAGGAAAAGAAAAAGAATGACAGAAAATGACAGCCATCCAGTCTCCTACCCTAAACAGAAATAAACCTGTTTTGGCCCTGCCAGCCTTTGGACAGACATACCCCTTTTCTTAACAGCTCTCCTGCAATGCCAACTTGGTGTCCTTAAGATGGCCAAGGTAAGGAATAAGAACCACAGCTGGTAACTCTCACCCCTAGAAACCAGCCTGGTAAACAGAAAGGTCAGTGGAATTCTCCGCCATCCTGACTGGCTCTCATTAGCAGCAGTTTGCAGTCGTTGAGCTTTAGGGTTGCTGCTTTCTGCCTGACCCTTCAGCAGCTCCTTTCTGACATAACCTATCTTCCTTCCTAAATCTGCCCACTGGCCTACAGGGCCCTGGAGGGTAGAACCAGCCATCTGAGGGCCATAGGCTCTTGATCTCACAGTGTAGGAGTAGCAGCAAGTACCTGCCGCCCCTCTGTGCAGAGGCGGCATGTAAAATTAGAAGCACCGCCTTCGCGGCCAGGCAGGCATACACGCTCTGTACCACCCTTTCTCCTGGGTTTGTGAAGAGAGCAGTTTCTGGACCTGCTGCTGCTTAGCAGCACAACCCACCTCACTCTGTGAGTGCAACCTGCCCCAGCCACCCATTCCTGTACATCTTTCAGGAACCTAGTGTGGGGAGGTAGGGAAGGCTCACAGAAGCGGGTCTTCATTACCTCTGGCCTTAGGAGGCAGGCATGACACTGAGGCACAAAAGCCAATCATTCCTAAAGAAACTTAATTTTGGCCAACAGAGTCACCCTGCCCCTTGCTCAGCCAAGATTCTGGCTGGTCCAAAGTCTATACCACCTGATCAACACCTGGAGAAAAGGCCAATCAAAGGTGACTTAGCCAAAAGGCAGATACGAAGAGGGGAAAAAAGATAGGGCCCCAGTGATGTGGTTGCATCAGGAGCAAGAACATCTGACCCCACCTTGGGAGCGGTTCCTGGGGGTGTCTTACCGTGGTTCATGGGGCGGTCCACTCTGGTCTATCAAGTTGAACTCACAAACCTGATTGACGAACTGAGAATACTCCAGCAGCCCACTGACAGGGTTCTTCAGCCGGCACTCTGTTAGTTTCTTGTAGATGGAGCACCGTGGCAAGTTCTGACTGTAGAAGGAGGGCATCTCCATGATGGCGCGGAACTCACCTGGTGGTGCATGGATGCTATTCAAGTCATCTGGGATGTCATCTGTGGCCCACTGACCCTTTTCGAGGTCAACACACCCTGCTTTTGAGGGGCCATTGCTATGAACGGGTGGTTTCAATTTTACAGGTTCTGGTCTAGCCACCTGTCTGTCTTCTAACTTTATGAGAGGTGCTTGCCCATTCTCCACTTTTTCTGTGGTGACCATGTTACTGGAGACATTTGGCATCAGTAAGTTACAGGTGGGGAACTCTGTGTTTCTCTTGGTCTCTGCAATAGCAGCCAGAGTGGTTTCAGGAAAGCTGTTTGTGTTTCTCTTCATTTGCATCCTCTCTCGCTTCTTGTCTGTCAGATACCATATGGGAGGGGTTGTCCCTTGCCTGTAGACGTCCCCCTGCCTCTCCAGGTCAATCAGCATGGCATTCACATCTCGGGCCTTGGTGAGGCCAATATTTTTAGCTAAATTCAGGGCAGAAGAGTCAGACACATCGAACAGGTAGTCACAGATTCTCTCCTTGATTTCAGCCATCTCCAAAGGGTCAAGAAGATCTTCTGAGATAGACGTGGGCTTTCTATCTTCAGTGTCCGAGTTGGGGCCCGAGTCTGGGGCTCTCTGGCTACACTTGTCTGGTCTCACTACTTCACTCTGCTGGTTCTCAGCCTGAACTGAGACTGCAACTCTCCACAAAGGGGGCTTTCCTGCCTCCTGGTACAGCTTACCCTTGTTGGCCAGAGAGTACAAAACTCGATTGACTTCCTTCTTTGGGACTCCAAGTTTCCCAGCCAGATCATGTGCTGTAGTGGCCTTCCCTTCCCTGAGCTCCTCCAGGAGCTTTAAGATCCTTTGTTCCTGATCTTGGTTGATACTTAGTTCCTGGAAACGTGAGGAAAGCCTATCGACACCTCTCCATGGCAGAACCCTGCCACGCAGCGTGGGATGCTGGAATCCTCTATGGAGTCCCTGACGTGTGAGATATACTGTCCTAGGGACACCCCAGCTCTCCGGCTGCCTGTACCAGACAGGTGGTTCTGGAAACCTGGGCCAGGGTCCTAGGAGGACAGGTGGTGGTGGTGCTGCAGTCTGCTTTCCAATCAGGGGTACTTCTGTGAGCTGACCCTTGAGAAAATCTATTTGCTTGAGCTGGAAATCAGAATAAGATCCCGGCTCCGGCTGCTGGTGTCTATGCTTCCTGTGCTCATATCCTTGACCTGGATGGGGGTGGCATCTGTTAAGGGAACACCCCTGTAGAGTAAGACAGTGGAAAATAAAGTGACTCAGAGCTATAGTGCTAACCCTGAGAGTCCCTGTCCCTTCCCTACCTGTGAGAGCTGCCCCAACAGGTGAGAAGGTAACTGAGCCATTGGACTTATGAGCCAGCCAGGGTGACTTGCCACCTCACAGATTCTGCTTAGGCTCCCACCAATAGGAACAGAGAAAGGGAAGAGGCAGAACACATGGGCTCTGACACCTTGCCACAGTCTCTCCAGCAACCTAACCTAACTTACTCTTTTCCCTTTGACAGAATTTTAGGGAGTTCAAAGGAAACATTTCACTCACCAAAAAAATTGCCTTTTTGAAATCCGAAAAACAAGTATTATTTTCTTTTAGAGACAAACAAACAGAACAATACCTGCAAATGCCAAGGGAGTTATTTGACTAGGAGTGCATGAGCCTCATCAGCTAACCCTCTATGTGGACTATCACGGCTACAAGGGAGATATGAGCTGAATGTGAACCCCGCTCAGTGGAATCAGCACCATACAGAAGCTGCTCCACACGGGAGGGCCAGAGGACCTCAGAGGCTTACCTGCCTGCCACTGCATCCCAGGAGGATCAGAATTTGGCTTTAGGGGAGCTAGAGGGCTTCTGTATAAAAATAGCACCTTGTCCTCACTCTTTAGTGTGATACTCAGGCTCAAGAGGGGACATCTGGACTTTTGCCCAAACCACCCAGCTCACCCGATGTGTGAAGCCAGCAGCCTCTACTCCTCACTGTCTCAGCCCAGTCCCCCACTCCCCTCACTGCCTCCCAAGAGCTGCTTCCACTGACAAACAGCGCAGTGACTCATAGTTTCACGTGTGCCTTCACCAGAACAGAGCACCTGTGCCCTCCCCATACACGTGGTGCTCATCTCCCCAGTGCCCTCCATGGGACAGTGGTGTAGCCAGGAGGTACTCCTGGGACTAGGCTCTGCAAGCACCTTCTTCCTGTCCCTGGGGCTTGCATACTTGGCAGGGACCTCTAGCAATGATGCTTCTTCGTATTTATGCCCCTCCTTTAATTCTCCTGCAGGCTGCACCAGGCAGATGGGCCCTTCCCTTCCAGGCCTTCTGCTTCCCCATGCTCCCTGTCATGCTCGCCACACCCCTGTCACAACTGGGGGGAAGGCTAGCATTCTTGCCAGTCACTCTTCATGGTGTCCCTGTTGTGGGGTTCCTTTTTAATTCTGGTGACCTACACTCCCACCTTTCAGCCAAATGGCTGGTTTGTCTAGCTCCTTCTCCAGTGTCATTATTACCCTAACTAAGTCACCGACAAGACCTCAAATCCTGAAACTTTTCAGTGGGCCAGGAAACCTCGCTATTATAGTGCAAAACCAGCCACATAAATTGTGAATGATGTAAAACTTCATTTACAACTTATTTACTATGAAATTTTACTTACAAAACAGGTAGAAGGCTGGATTTGATCTGTGGGTCATAGTTTGCTGATGCCTCTTTTTTGATGCTGACTTCCGTATTTCTACCACTCTGCTTTCTACTCATGACTACAGCTGCTGGTCAGCCACTCCTGCTGCTTCTCCATTCTGCCCTCACACCCCATACCCTGCCTGGCTCTCAGGTCAGTTTCATTCTCTACCCAAGGCCTAATATTCCCCTTTTCGTCTCCACAGCTACGTGGTAGTAGAGGACCCTTACTGGTGCTGGCAGGGCCCACACAAATTCCTTCTCTTGACCCTTAGTCTTCAGTGTTCGCCAGTCAACCCAGTGCAACAACACGTGCTGGCTCTCTGCAGACCAAGCTCCCTTCTTTAGAAAACTCTCTTCTCACTTCTTTTTCTACCTGTCTTTGTTCCTTTCTCCCATCTCTTACATATAATCAGTCCCCAAGGTTTTGTTGAAAGACCCCTTCTTCCTCCAGAATTTGCTCCATAGTTTGATGGTATCTACCTCCCAACCTAAATCAGCCCTCTTGAGCAACCACATACAAATCTACTCTCTCTAGTCAATTCCTTGTGCTAAAGCTTAAGATTTGAATTTCTAACCACCTAGGTGACGTATCCACTTAAACATCCTGCCACTAACTCAAACGTTATACACAACATTTGTACACATTACATGTACATTTGTCACATGTAACGATTAGAACAAATGTTATACAAATGTCAAATGTGTTAATTTAAACCAAATTAATCACTCCCTAAAACTTAGCTCCTTCTGGGTTCTTATTACTGTCAATGGCACCACTGTCCTCCTCAGTGATTAAAGCTAGAAACCTGAGTCATCCTGCTGCCTTGCCGCCCCCTCCTCCCTCACATCTAATCAGGCATTTGCCAAGTCCCACTCTGTCTACCATCTCTTCACCGTCTCGAGTGTGCCTTCCAGTTCCAGTCCCATAGTACCTCTCACCTGTGTCAACGTGATAGCCTCTCCTCTTATCCCTCTAATGTGCCAATCCAAGTGGCCCCCCTCCCCTACCATCCATCACAATTCCGACCTCTTCTTAGGTTATCTCCTTAAACGCCACTTTCTGCAGATTTCCAACTCCCACCTCTCTTGGACTTCTCCCACTAAGCAGCCATCACATCCTTTATCATAGTTAATAGATTTTAAAAAAGTTTAGTGGCACCTGGAATTTATAGTGTACCTGAAGATTAATTTTTAGTTAACAATATTAGATGTGCTAGAAATTATACTGAACGCTCCACTCCCAATACTCCCAAGGTGGTATCGATGGGGCTGCAGTGGACTCCATAGTGGGCGGAACAGAGACTGCACATCAGCTGCCTCCACAGACCTGGCCCCGAACCCGTGCATGCTGAGCTAGTAGCTGTACAAATAAGACATCCCCACATAAGCAGCCACTTCCCTTTCCTTGCCCCTTTTGTTAACCCCACCAATATTGCTAGGGTACAGAGCGTCTGGCTCATAGAGCCAAATTATGGCACTTTAGGGGTTTCTGATAAGCTCTTTGAGGAAAAAGAACTTTGTTTCAAAATGACTAAAGTCAGTTTCTAGCTAAATGCTTTCTAGAGTTACATTCTGACTCTTGGCCAAAATCTGGAAAATATTTGAATGTCCAACTATAGAACAGTTAAATAAATCAATACATTCATACCATGGAACAGTAGTTAATTCTTAAAAAAAATGGATTGTATCTATTTTCACTTATAGAAAACTTAGAACAATATAATGTTAAATAAAAAAAAAACAAAAAAAGCATGTCGCAGAGTAACATGTATGTTATAAACTTTTTTTGGTAAATAAAAGGGGAAAACTCATGAATGTGTGTGCATGTGTGTACTCGTGAGTGCATACTAGAATGAAGACACAGGGAAAAAAAGACATACTGCATGAATCTATTAACAGGGCAGTAGGATTAGAGGGAGAGAGGATTATTAAATTTTTTCTTTTTAACCCTCTTTCCCCTAAAAACAAAGCTACCCCTTGAGAACAGCTATTTGTTTATCCACTGAATTAGAGTAAAACCAAGAGCGGGAGAAACCTGCCTGTGGTGTGCAAGAGGCACCTGTGAGAAATACTTTGGATAAGGGATTGGGGAAAGAATTTAACATCATTTAATATCATTGGTCTCTCGTTAAAGAACATCAGCATACCTAAGAGCATATGACGAACACCGACACTACTGGTGTAGTACTTCTATAAATAATCTCAGGAGGCTGCTCCGGTGAAGGCTGACAGACTGCTGCTCAGACTGCTGCCGAGATGCTTGCTCCTACTAATATTGACTGTGACTTCTATGGTGCTTTGGCACCCGAGACCAGAACGAGTCCTACCCCAAGCAGCGGCCCACATCCAGAGAGATGAGCGGGCCGAGCCAGAGACATGGTGTCCCCAGATAGGCCCTGACAAGTGGCGACAAGGACGGGATAGTGGACGTGAACCAAAAAAGGAAATACTCAGGAGTAGCCTTTAGCAGATGTTATAGTACAAAGTTTATAAGATAGGAAAAGAATCCTTAACTGCCATTGTCAGCAGGAAGTCTCTTTTGGAGAGACCGATGCCCCTAATCCCTTACCAGCAGTTAAGAGTTCTGTTTGAAAGGGAAGGATTGAGATAGATTTAGGGTGCTGGTGAAGAAACAACAGGGGAAGTGAAGTCTTGAGAAAGAAAAGCAGAAAGCTAAGACTCGTGAGTAAAAGAAGCCACTAAAGAAAGGGCGAGAGTAAGTGAAGCCTTTAGCAATTAAATACCTTAAGTGAAAGAGTGGCATTGAGGTTTGGGAACGTTGGGGAATGAAAGAATGTAGGAGGTTTGTTAGGAATAAGTTTAGTATGGGAAGTTTGAGATAAGAAATGTAAGTAGAGTAAGAAATTTGGGGAGTTTGAGATAAAAGGTACAGGGAGTTTTGAGATGAGATGTGTGTGAGGAGTTTGAAGATAGGAAGTTTAAGAAGTTTGTAGGGAGTAGACAATGTGCAGTTGTGCTTAAGGGTTAGTGCCCTCAACCCCTTGTGCACAAGTCTCCAATGTGATGCCAGGGGTTAGAGTTCCCACTCATTGTAATTCGGGTAGGGTCCCTGTTCATCATATTTCAACTAGCTAAGGGCTGCAAGAAAGCAAGACCTTTGTTTGTCCCTTACAATTTATATAGCAATGGGAACACTCCTCCAGGAAGGTGGGACCTTTTGTTGCCAGTTAACACAATCTACAATAGGTAAGATGCAGGAAGTATAAGAGGTTTAAGATAATAAGAAATTTGGGATAAGAAGTAAAAAGTGTGCGGTTGAGTACAGGAGTTAAAGTTCCCGTTGGTGTGTATGTTGGAAACTGTAGTGTGTGGGAGAATGCAGACTAAAGGGAGAAGTAGCAAAAGGTGGTGAAAGCAGTCAGATCTTCAGAGAGACGGAGATAAGAATTGTGACAATTTCACTTACAAGGACAGTTGAATGGTCCCCCAGTTGAAACAATTTTAAGATACACAAAAGAGGGAATTGTAGGAGGCAACTGTGAGAAATACTTTGGTGATAGGGGAAGGGATTTAACATCATTTAATATCATTGATCTCGTTAAGGAGCATGAGAGCACTGATATTATTGCATAGCAGTCTCCATACCTGTGGTGTAGTATTTCTATAAATAACCTCAGGACAGGCTACTCAGACCAGCTGAGATTGCTGCTGAGATGCTTGGTCCTACTAATACGGACTGTTGACTTCTAAGGTGCTTTGGCACACCAGATGAGAACGAGTCCTACCCTGAGTAAGCTGGCGCAGTGGCCCACATCCAGACAGTTGAGTGGGCCAGGCCGGAGACCTAGTGTCCCCAGACTGCTACAGAACCTGTGTCCCCTCTCTTTCACACCTCTTCACCATATGCAACAAGTCACTTAACATACACTGCCTCTGAATTTCACTTTGATTTCACATCTAAGGTCAAGAAATAAGACCCTCTGCCTTTAACATGTGGGTTCCACAGGGCAATGCACTGATGCATATAAGGAAATGCTTTTCTTTCAAGTCAGGCCTCCTTAATCTTATTTATACAGAGTTTTACTTTGCTGCCCTCAGTAGCTCCATGGTGTCATAGCTCACAGCAACCTCAAACTCTTGGGCTCAAGAGATTCTCTTGCCTCAGCTTCCTGAATAGCTGGGACTACAGGAGTTCACCACAATGCCTGGATATTTTTAGAGACAGGGGTGGGGGGTGTCTCGTTCTGGCTCTGGCTGGTCTGGAACCTGTGAGCTCAGGTGATTCCCACCTACCTGGCCTCCCAGAGTGCTGCCATTATAGGCATGAGCCACCAAGTCCCTGAGCCACTCCCACCAGCACTCTCTTAATCTTTTTAAAATTTTTATTTTTTAAGACTTGCTGGCTCGGCACCTGTGGCTCAAGTGGTTAAGGCACTAGCCACATAAACCTAAGGTGGCGGGCTCAAATCCAGCCCGGACCCGCCAAACAATAATGCTGGCTGCAACCAAAAAATAGCCAGGCATTGTGGCGGGCGCCTGTGGTCCCAGCTACTTGGGAGGCTGAGGCAGGAGACTCGCTTGAGCCCAGGAGTTGGAAGTTGCTATAAGCTGTGATGCCATGGCACTCTACCCAGGGG
>CAUYQV010168106.1:0-49386 GCA_963574575.1 Galagoides demidoff | reverse complement strand
GCATGGAATAATTTCTATTCTTTTAAATTTGCTGAGGTTAGACTTATGACCTAAGATGTGGTCAATTTTGGAGTATGTTCCATGAACTGATGAGAAAAATGTGTATTTATTTTTGTTAGGATGAAATGTTCTGTAGATGTCTGTTATGTCCAAAAGTTGAATAGTTAAATTTAAATCTAAAATGTCTTTGCTAAGCTTCTTTTTGGAGGATCTAGCCAACTGTGCTAAAAGAGTGTTAAAATATCCAGCTATGATGGAGCTAGGAGAGATCAAGTTGCTCATGCCTTTTAGAGTATCTCATATAAAGTGAGGTGCATCCTGGTTGAGTACATAGATATTGATAATTGAGATCTCATCATATTGAGTATTACCCCTAACAAATATAAGGTGGCCATCATTATCCTTGCTTACTTTTATTGGTTTAAAACCTATTGTGTCTGTGTTTTTCTGCTTTCCATATGCCTAGATTATAGATGACCATCCCTTCACCCTGAGTCTATATTTGTCTTTTAAGGTAAGATGACATTCTTGTATACACAGATGTCTGGTCTGAGTTTCTGTATCCAATCAGCCCATCTGTGCCTCTTTAGAGGACAATTTAAGCCACTTACATTGATTGTAATTATTGATAAGCCTGGTAAAATTTTGGGTATTGAGTTGCTTGAAAGTCCAGGGGACATTTTTAATCCTTTCACCACTGTTAAAGTTGGAATTTGATCAAAAGTTTCTGAGTGTGTTTACTTTTGTGGTACAGGATTGCACTGGTCATTATGGAGGATAGGTTTGAGAATTTCCTGGAGAGCTGGTTTAGTTATGGCAAATTTCTTCAACATGTGAATGTCATTAAAGTATTTAATTTTTCCATCATAAATAAAACTCAGTTTAGCTGGATACAGGATTCTGGGTTGAAAGTTGTTTTGTTTTAGGAGATTAAAAGTCAATGACCAGCCTCTTCTAGCCTGAAAGGTCTCAGCAGAGAGCTCTGTGGTCATTCTAATATTCTTCACCTTCTAGGTTAGGTTCTTATGTCTGACTGCTTTTAGAATTTTCTCTTTCATATTGACTTTAGTGAAGTTAATTATAATGTGCCTAGGGGATGTCTTATTTGCGATGAGTCATACTGGGGTTCTGAAACTGTCTGCTATCTGAATTTCAGAATCTCCTGGCATATCTGGAAAGTTCTCTTGCATAATTTTATGAAGAAGACCCTCTGTGTTTTGAGAAGCAAGTTCATCGCCTTCAGGGATTCCTATAAGGCAAATATTAGTTTTCTTCTAATTATCCCAGAGCTCTCTGAAAGACTGATTCATTTTTGCTCCCCATTTTCCTTTCTCTTTGAGCACTTGGGCACATTCAAAAGCTTTTTATTCAATGTCAAAGATCCTTTCTTCTGCATGTTCCACTCTGTTAGTGAGGGATTCTACCAAAGTTTTCAGATCCTTGAGGGCTGCAGACTCTTGCCTCAATATGTCAAAGTCTTTGGTAATTTTATCTTTGAAATCATTAATTATTGAGACATCTTTTAAATAATTCCTTGAAATTCTAATTCCTTCCTTTCCTCCATTCTATTGATCTTATTTGCTATCCAAACTCTGAACTTGATTTCTGACATCTCAGCCATCTGTTTGTGGATGGGGTCATCAGTTGCATCTGCCTTGTCGTTCCTTAGGGGGGTTGATTTATTCTGGTTATTAATGTTGCCAGAGCTTCTCTGCTGATTGTTTCCCATTCTTAATTTATACCATATGTCTTATGTCCTAGAGCTTTACCAAGTACCTGTTCAGTACTATGGCTGAGAAACTGGGGGCTTCCTTGGTTTTTGTTGGGGCTAAGTCACTCTGTCTTATTTTCAGCTGATCTCTGTTCTACCCTAGTAAACCGGTTACTCTGGGTTGAAGTCTCAGCTGTGGATAAATATCAGCAATTAAGTCACCCTGCCCCCCAAAGACAACAATTGGAAAATGAAAATCACACCTTCCGACAGCCACACACCCAGGGTAGCACTTTGGATACTCCTTGGGTGATTGGCCCAGTCCAAGAGGTCTGAATCAATTGTCCCAGTCAGCACTTGTCTGAAAAGGGGGTGTTCAAAGAGTCTCTGGCAACTAGAGGGAGTTCAAAGAGTCTCTGCAACTAGATAGTGGGGGTCTACTGGCAGCTCAGATTTGACTAGCTCCGGTTCTCTCTGAGGTCAGAAGGACCAACGTGGCAGAAAAATCAGTCTGGGGAGGTTGATGCCTCCTTCCCCACCTTGCACATCTGTCACACCCAGTCACTTCCAACCCCAGTGGATCTGGGGCTGTGACCCAGTTCCCCCCACTGAGCAAATGTCCCAGGGGTTTATACCTGCCTGAGCCAGAGAGAGATCTATGTCTTTTCAACCAGGTATCTGTTTTTGGCCACTATCTGGCAGGGGGAGGTGAAACCTGACAACCTTGGGTGCTTAATGGAGGTAGGGCAGTTCACTCAGTTCCAGCCCTGTCCCTGATTGATGTTGCTGGCAGTACAGCACAACTTCACAGAGTTTGTTTTTGTCCTAGTTGTCATACGCTGCTTGAGGTGACAGAAACCAGGACTCTGTTCTGGGCAGTAGCAAGCAGTTGCAGCTCACACCGAGCTGTCAATTCCTGCCTCTGCCAGCCCGACTTTGTCTCAGCTACGATCCCCTGGGGCCCAGGTGCATGTCAGCCTCAGTAATGCGGAGCTCTGACACAGCCCCTCCCTGGAAGTCTGCCTGCTGCATGTGCGTATTCTAGTCCTTGTGCTCCTTTACTCACGTCCCAGATCCACCCGCCAGTAGCTGCTACTGGAGAAGGTACCTGGCTTCTTTTGGTTGCTCAGAGAAACAGGGTGTGTCTGTTTGTCTGGGATAGCAACCACAGGGGGCTGTAAGTTTTATTATTCCCGCTGTCACTGCTGTTGTTCTATGCCTGGGGACACTACTGCTGCTCCTGAATGGTTCCCTCTGTTGACTGTCATTTCCCTACTCCCATGCCACACCATCAGCAAAGCCGAGCAAGGGCCCATCCCCTGTCCACCCCTCAAGAAAATGCCCAAGATACTGGACTCCTTGGGGGACAGGCTTTGGAGTGAGGGGGAGGGAGTGCTGAAAGTTCAAAGATGCAGGTAGAGAGTATATACAGTTTTATACAGTTTTATGCCTGGCAGGAGAGTGTCATGGCACCCTAGTATGGGTAGGAGGTCCAGTTTATTAGAGGATTTTTCCTGTGGGATGGAATGGGAGGACGTTTGGACTCTGCTTGCTGTTTGTATGGAATTTACTGTGAGCCCTTCTTCATGAAAAAGGGACCCCCATCCACTTGGCGATGGATTCTGTAACATTTCTGTGTATTTTTGGGGTCACAGGTGGCCTCAGCAGGGATGATATGTATTCTTCAACCTTCTCTCTTGGCTGAGCTCCAAACCATTGGCTTACTTGCTAAACTTCTTTCTTTTAACTCCCCTTCGGATGGGAGCCTCTGTGGAAAGCTGGCTACAGTCCACCATCTTAGCTCCACCCACAATCTCAGCAATTTGGGAGGCTGAGGCTGTTCAAGACCAACCTGAGCAAGATAGTGAGACCTTGTCTCTACAAAAAGTTTTAAAAAATAAGCATCTTTGGTGGTGCACATCTGTAGACCCAGCTACTTGGGAGGTTAAGGCCAGAGGATAACTTGAAGCCTTAAGTTTGATGTTACAGTTTGCTATGATTGGGACACTGCACTCCATCTGGGTGACAGAGTACATGCAAACCTGTCTAATCAAAAGATTGGAGGAGAGGGAACAAACTGATATGATAATTATTTACTCAAAAACAAAGTTTTTTTGAAGTTTTTTTATGAATCTATTAAACATCAAGTATAGAAGATTGCTATGACTAATGAGAAATTTATCAACTTTTGTTCATTTTATAAAACCAATCATCTTTATAAAAACAAAGATAGGAGGAATTAAATCACCCTCTACCAGATGTTAAGAGACATAACTTCCCCCATACCCAACTGCACATATACCTTATAATTTGCATAGAGTCACTGAGAACCAGTTAGAGTCACAAGAATGTAACTGTTGCTTAAAGGAGCTAAGAAATTTTGCCCCAAAATATGATTATTTGCTATAAAGAATACTTTGAATTAAATATCACTGGAGGATCAGCACCCATTGCTAATTGGGGAGGGCACTGGCCACATGAACAAGAGCTGGTGGGTTTGAACCCGGCCAGGTCCTGCTAAACAATGACAACAATGAAAAATAAATTTTAAAGCAACAGCAGGGTGTTGTGGTAAGCACCTGTAGTCCCATATACTGGGAGGCTCAGGCATGAGAATTGCTTTGGTCCAAGAGTTTGAGGTTGCTGTGAGCTGTGACACCACAGCACTCTACCAAGTGTGATATAGTGAGGCTCTGTCTCAAATAAGATATATCAGTGGAGATGAGAAAGCATTGGAAGGGTCTTATAAAGATGGTTGGTCTTTATAGTGAAATAATAGAAAAATTATAGCTGGTGTTGTGGTGGGCACCTGTAGACCAAGCTACTCAGGAGGCTGAAGCAAGAGAATCACTTGAGTCCAAGAGTTTGAGATGTCTGTGAACTATGCTGTCCAGGCACTCCACCAGTGGCATCACAGTGAGACCTTATCTCAAAAAAAAAAAAAATTATTCTTGGTTCAATGACTCATGCCTGTAATCACAGAACTGTGGGAGGCCAAGGAAGGTGAAAAGCTTGAGATCAGGAGTTGAAGACCAGACTGAGCATGAGGGAGACCCTGTCTCTACTAAAAATAGAAAAACTAACTGGGTGTTGTGAGGGGGGCATAGTCTCTGCTACTTGGGAGGCTGAGGCAAGAGGACTATTTGAGCCCAAGACTTTGAAGTTGCTGTGAGCTGCGACACCATGGCACCCTATCCAGGGCAAAAGCTTGACACTGCATCTTAAGAGAAGAGGAAAATAAAAAATAAACATTACTAGCTCATAGTTTTTCTTCAGGTTTTTCCTTTTCTTTTGTCTTTCTTACTTCTTTTTTTTCTTTTTTTTTTTTTTTTTGAGATAGAGTCTCACTGTGTTGCCCAGGTTAGACTACAGTGGCCTCAGCCTAGCTCACAGCAAACTGAAACTACGGGGCTCAAGCAATCCTCTTTCCTCAGCCTCCAAAGTAGCTGATACTACAGATGCCTGCAACAACACCCAGCTAATTTCTGTATTTTTAGTGGAGACAAGGTCTCACTCTTGCTCAGGCTGGTCTGGAACTCCTGAACTAAGGGACCCACCCCCTTCTACCTCCCAGAGTGGTAGGATTACAGGCTTGAACAAATGTGCCCAGTCCAACTCATTATTTTTCAAAAGGTATTAAGATATCTTCCAGCCTTATCTCTCTCTCTCTGACTCTTTTTTATTTTTTTTGAGACAGAGCCTCAAGCTGTCCCCCTGGGTAGAGTGCCGTGGCATCATAGCTCACAGCAACCTCCAACTCCTGGGCTCAAGTGAGTCTCCTGCCTCAGCTTCCCTGGTAATTGGGACCCCAGGCACCCACCACAATGCCCAGATTTTTTTTTTTTTGGTTGCAGCCATCATTATTGTTTGGTGAGCCTGGGCTGGATTCAAACCCACCACCTTAGGTGTATGTGGCTGGCGCCTTAGCTACTTGAGCCACAGGCACCGAGTCCCTTCTCTCTTTTGATAGCAGCACCCCACAAAATGAATTTTTGTTTTCACAAAACATTGAGGAGACTAGAATATCCATAAGACATATAAATTATTTCTCTTTACATTTCACCATCTCCTTGGCCTTTTAGAATTTGATTCCATAGCTTTAAATGATTCCTCAGTGACGCCTAAGAATAATGAAATATGAACTATCAGACCTTGGGACTGGAAACACCTGGAAAAATATTTGTCTTCCGTCTTGTTAGAAGAAAAATGGACACAACATTCACATTCACAATACCCTGTCAATTTGGCTACAGTTACCATCTTTATTCCCCTTAAATTCAGGTATCCTTTGGACATCTGAGAAGACATTTTTCCATTCTCTTTTTTCCTTTGGGATACCATCCAATCTCTCTGCTCTTTTTTCTGTCCCTTTCCTCTCCTCCCCCCTTTAAAACTCTAAAATATACTTTCATATCCTAATCTTTGCCTAGAGAAATTCTTTTGTCATCCAGCGTACAACACCTACTAAGCTTTTCCACCCGAAAAGTTCTACATCTGACGAACAGGTTTATAACCAGTACCGCTCAGTGAGATATTTAACAAAGTCCAGTTACACAAAGAAGTGGTCGTCTTTAGTTTATAGGCCTATGTTTTATCACTCATGTGTCCAATACAGTCATCTTGAGCCACTGTTATTTTTTTTCATTTTTCATTTTCTTCCAATAATATATAAAATCTTTAACTATCAATGGGAGACATGACAGGGACAAAGCCTTTCGCCCATAGCTATGCCAGGAAAAAAATAAAATATTTAACTTAAAAAGTGTACCTTGAGGTTGACACAAAAGTATAGGTGGCTCCCAGGAGTTTGAGGTTGCAGTAAGCTCTGACAAATACCACAGCACTCTAGCCAAAGCAACAGAGAGAAAACCTGTGGCAAAAAACAAAAAGAGAAATGTGTATTTTAAAATAATTAATCTTTAAATTCTTTTTTAAAAAATTGTACATGACTTCTTTCTTGAGCTTAGACACTAAGAAAGGGGTGTTAAGCACGGTGAAAAGAAAACCTGTCCTGTTGAAGCAGGAAATCTGGAGAGCCCATAAGACAGGGGATACAGTAATTAAAGCAAACAGACAGCCCTCAGAATGGAAGAAGATATTAGCTGGTTATGTCTCCAACTAAGGTTTAATAACCAGAATCCACATAGAACACATACATATTAGCAAGAAAAGAACAAGTGATCCCAACTCAGGGTGGGCAAAGGACTTGAAGAGAAACTTCTCTGAAGAAGAATGGCACATGGTCTACAGACAAATGAAAAAATGCTCATCATCATTAATAATCAGAGAAATGCAAATCAAAACTACTTTTAGATATGATCTAACACCAGTAAGATTTGCCCACTTCATAACATTTTTGCCCAGGTCAATTTCTTAAAGTGTTTTCCCTACACTTTTGTCTAATATTTTTATAGTTTCATGTCTCAAGATTAAATCTTTAATCCAGTGAGAGTCTATCTTAGTTAATGGTGAAACATGTGGGTCCAGTTTCAGTCTTCTACAGGTACCTAGGCAATTGAAGCAACATCAAAAATACACTATTGGGACCTTATCAAACTAAAAAGCTTCTGAACAGCCAAGAACACAGTAAGTAAAGCAAGCAGGTAGCCCTCAGAATGCGAGAAGATATTTGCAGGTTATGTCTCTGACAAAGGTTTAATAACCAGAATCCATAGAGAACTCAAACGTATTAGCAAGAGAACAAGTGATCCCATCTCAGGATGGGCAAGGGATTTAAAAAGAAATTTCTCTGAAGAAGACAGGCACATGGTCTACAGACACATGAAAAAATGCTCAGCATCCTTAATCATCAGAGAAATGCAAATCAAAACTACTTTGAGATATCACCTAACTCCAGTAAGATTAGCCTATATCACAAAATCCCAAAATCAGAGATGCTGGTGTGGATGCAGAGAAAAGGGAACACTTCTACACCGCTGGTGGGAATGCAAACTAACACACTCCTTTTGGAAAGACATCTGGAGAACACTTAGAGAACAAAAAATAGACCTGCCAGTTGATCCTGCAATTCCTTTATTAGGTATATACCCAGAAGACCAAAAAATCACATTACAATAAAGATATTTGTATCAGAATGTTTATTGCAGCCCAATTCATAATTGCCAGGTCATGGCAGAAGCCCAAGTGCCCACGGATCCATGAATGGATCAACAAACTGTGATATATGTACACCATGGAATACTACGCAGCCATTAAGAAGGATGGAGACTTTACGTCCTTCATGTTTACATGGATGGAGCTGGAAAATGTTCTTCTGAGCAAAGTATCACAAGAATGGAAGACAAAGTATCCAATTTACACACCCCTATTATGAAACTAATTTATACCTTTTATATGAAAGCTATAATCAAATAGCCTAAGAATATGGGGAGGGGGAGGGAGAAGACAGGGGGGAATGGGTGGAGGGAGGGGGATTGGAGGGATCACTTCCGAGGTTTTTCTTACAGGGGTACAAGTGAATCTTTCTAAGAGTAGAATGTGAACGTTTTAAAACAATAACTGAGAAAATGACATGAAGGCTGTGTCGACCAGTCTGATGGAAGTATTTCAGATTGCATGTGAAATCCCCACACTGTACCCCAGAAGTGCATTAATGTACATAGTTACCATTCAACAAAAAAAAAAAAAAGCCTTTCATGAGCCCACATTTCATCTGTGCCATTAGATACCTGTATGCATTGGGTAAATTCCACTTCTCTTGAGGTCCCCAAGCACATTTCCATTCCTGGACCTATCAGCAAGCAACCTTCATTACTTACCACAGATCAGGAAAGGTTACTGATGGGTATCTGGCCAGTTTTCCAAAGGGCTTTTTTATTGACCTTGTAAAGTCAAACCTTACTTCCTTAACATAGTAAATGCAATTCCAGCCAAAGCCTTGGTCATATTAGGCTCACAACCAACCTGGTCACATGGGATTCTGCCTCAGTCTCTTATAAGTATGCCTGCACAAAGTCTTTTCACTGCTCTCTCTCAAATGGCTTCTTTGGCCAGAAGCATATAGGAATTTCACCTATATTGAATCTTTGGGATTTTCTAAGTATAAGATGATATTGTCAACAAAGAATGATAGTTTAACCTCCTCTTCCCCCTTGATGTCCTTCTCTTACCTGATTCCATTGGCTAGGACTTCTACCACTATGTTGAATGGTGGTGGTGGTGATGGTGAATATTCTTGTCTGATTCCAGTTCTAAACAGAAATGCTTTCAGTTTTTCTTCATTCAGTATCATATTGGTTGTGGGTCATAGATGACATCTATTAATTTAAGAAATGTCCCATCTATGCCTGTTTTCTTAAGTGTTCTTGTCAAAAATGGATACTGAATTTTGTCAAAAGTTTTCTGCATCTATTGAGAAGATCATATAGTCTTTGATTTTACTTATGTTCATATAGTGAGTTATATTTATGGTTTTACATATGTTGAACCAGTCCTGCATTGCTGGGATGAAGCCCACCTGGTCAGATTGTATTATTTTTTTGATGTGTAGCTGAATTCTATTTGCTAGGATTTTATTGAATATTTTTGAGTTAATAATCATTAATGATATTCATCTGTAATTTTCTTTTTTTATTGCCTCCTTTCCTGGTTTTGGTATCAGGGTGATATTTGCTTTGTAGAAGGAGCAGCAGAGGTTTCCTTCCTTCTCCATATTTTGGAATAGGTTCTGCAATATAAAAGTATACCTTCCATTTGATCCTATAATCCTATTACTAGATATCTACCCAAAAGAGAAAAAGTCATGTTATCATAAGGACTTATGCACTTGACTGTTCATAGCAACCTAGTTTATAATTGCAAAGATGTGGAAACAACCTAAGCATCCTTAAACATATAAATGGATTAGTAGACTGTGGTATATGTTTATGATAGAATACTATTCAGCCTTAAAAAGAAAGATGGAGATTTTGAATCTTTCATTACAACATGGATGGATTTGGAGAACACCCTTTTGAGTAAAGTATCACAAGAATGAAAAGACAAGCATCGCATGCATTCAATAATAAACTTGAAACTTATATATTAACAACAGCATCCTCACATAAGAGAAAAACTCAATTGAATCCAAAAAGGAGTGACTGTCAGTGGGTTCTTCCCAGCAGCAACAATGTATAGGTTTACAGCACACTTCCTGTGTGAGGGACATAGCTACAACTTAGACTTTGCCTTACAAATGCAAGCAATGTGGACTAATTGTATGTACCCTCATATTAATGGGAAAATAAAATAAATACAATAAAATAAAACAAAATATCCCTGTTCAACATAGATAGAAAAATCCACAACAAAATACTAGCAAAGTGAATTCAATAACACAATAAAAATACTATTCACAATGATCAACTTGGATTCATCTTGGTGATATAAGAATAGATAAACATATGCACATCAATATACATAATATATCACATTAATAGAATCAAGGGCAAAAAACATATGACCATTTCAATCAATGCAGAAAACATTTAATAAATTTTAACATTGCTTCATGAAAATAATTTTTAACAAATTAAGTATAGAAGGAATATACTTCAACACAATAAAGGCCAGATATCACAAACCTTCAGCTAAAATCATACTGAATTCCATTAAGATTTGGAATAAGACAAGGATACCCACTTTTACCACTTCTTGTCAATATAGTACTGCAAGTCCCAGCCAAAGCAATCAGGCAAGAAAAAAAAAAAAGGGCATCCAAATTGGAAAGGAAAAGTTCAACATATCCTTGCCTACAGAAAACATGATTGTGTATTTAGAAAAACCAAAAGATATCACAAAACAGCTTTTAAAACTGATAAATCAATCCTGGAAAGTTGCAGATACAAATTCAATATACATAAATCAGTGGTATTTATATTGGCTAATAGTGATCACTCTGATCACTAACAAATGTAAAAAAACAAATGTTAAAAATATCCCATTTATAAAAGCCATAAAAAGGTAAAATACACTAGAGTAAATTTAACTAAAAAAAAAAAAGTGAAATAAAAAGAAAGGAAAACTAAAACACTTTGAAATAAAGTGAGGAAGACACCAAAAGTGGGAAGACATTCCATGTTCATGGATTGGGAGAATTAATATTATTAAAATATCTATACTACCCAAGGTGCCCTACAAATTCAATTGAAATCCCTATCAAAATACCAATGTCACACTTCACAAAAACAAAAATAATCTTAAAATCCATTTGGAATCACAAAGAAACATGTTGCATGTTCTCACTCATACGTAGGAGCTAAAAATGTGAATTTTGTTGAGATAGAAATTAGAATTATAGCTAGCAGAGGCCAAGAAGAGAAAGGGGAGAACAGGAAGAAGAGAAGTTGGTTAAGGGAATGAAAATACAGTTAGGTAGAAGGAATAGTTGTACTAGTATTTAATATTTCAGTGTGAAAATTATATGTAATAGTTAACAATAATGTATATTTCAAAATAGCTAGAAAACAAGAATTTTAATGCTCCCAATCCACACACACACACACACACACACACACACACACACACAGACCATGCAAAAGATGTTTGAAGTGATGAATATCCCCATTGCCCTGATTAGGTTACACATTATATACAGGTAGATAAATATCACATGTACCTCCAAAAATATGTACAACTATCATATTTCAATAAAAATAGTTAAAAGGGCCTAAATATCAAGTAAAATAAAACCTTGATTCTTTGTTTCAAAGGAAAAAAAAGAAAAACATATACAGGGAATGGCATTATGCCCTTTGCTACCTGCCCTTCACCAGCTATTTTCTCTTCTCATTCTAAAACCTGGTCATACCAAACTAAAAGGTTTACTTGATGCGGGAGATCTGGTGGTTTCTCAGCCTTTGCACATCCTCTTCCTTCAGTCTGGAACTCTCGAAACATCTCCTTCACCACATTCCTCTTTCTATGAAACTCCTTACCTTTAAGTCTCAGCTTTTTCTCCACAGAGCTGTCATTGATACATCCCAAATCCATAAAGCTGCATTACCCGAGTCTCCTGTGTGCTTCCATAGCCCAGCACGCACACAGTTCTATTTTTACCATGTTACATTTCTTTGTTTGCATATTTGTTGGTTAATCTGTTTGTTCCACTAACTAAAAAGTTCAGGAAGGCATGGATCCTGGCTCTTTTGCTTTGTTACGTATCTTCCTTGCTTACCAATGTGCCTAGCACTCTCAATACATATTAATATAAAAGTATTTGGGGATATAGGGACCATAGATGATTTGACTCTGTACCTTCCAAATTTTCTGCACATTTGTTATATAACCTTTGTAATAAAATAGCTTTAATCCTTTTTTTGTAAAAAAAAAAAAAAAAAGTGATTCTTCTGGGCAACACCTGTGGCTCAAAGGAGTCGGGCACCAGCCCCATGTGCCAGAGGTGGTGGGTTCAAACCCAGTCCTGGCCAAAAACTACCAAAAAAAAAAAAAAGTGATTCTTCTTCCCTCCAATTAAGATTACTATCAATTTCACATCACAGATCCTCAGTGTGAGTGATTTGAACCTGATCTAATTTGACAATTGGACTAATTGAAAGTCACTTGTTTCAGTGATTGAATTAACACATTCATTTCTCTTGTTTTTTGTTTGTTTGTTTGTTTTGTTTTGTTTTGTTTTTTTGTTTTACCAGCTTCAAGTAAAATGTCAAAAGACCTCGGGGAAGAAGAAAAAGAAAAAAATACTAAAGAGGTATGTTTAAAGTTTATTCTAAAATTTTGTTTGAGTAATAGAGAGTCTGAAATTTATGGAAACCACTAATGTTTTTCTTTTTTTCTGAAAAAGTTCATCAGCTAATCACTTTGTAGGCTGGGGTGTGAAAAGCTTCTCTTGGTACTGGGTATAGTGGAAATTATATATTTTTAATGCAAATATTAGAGAAATGACAAAGAAAAAGAAAGCTTAAGAAAATACCTGCCTTGAATTACATGAGCAACCAGGCTTTATTTCTATTTGGGCCAAAACTTGTACTGTTCTGAAGGCTCCCAGTACTACCTTGGTTGTGCATCTGGAATCTTCCAGCCTCATAGCCATTTGCCTCTGTGTTCACAATGCCTAGCACAAAGCAGAATAAATGCTCTGATATATTCTATCCCAAGCTAATTAAGTAATTCAGGAGTTTCTCAAAAGTAATGATCCATTCCATGGTTAAATGTAAACCTGGATAGGTTATTTTGAATATTGTTGAACCTTCAAAACCATAGACCAACTTTGCAATAGGTTGCCAAGTTATGAAGCACTATAGGACACTGGAATTAAAACTCAACAGAGAGAAATACAATGAAAATATCTCACTACATCTATATCAGCCTATCTGTGTCTGGAACTTAGGGGGCTTCAGAGGGGGCAGAGAATTCGTTTTTAATTTTAGTCTTTGCCATCTTAGTTATATTACTCTAGGAGATGCTGATTATACTACACGGAATCTGAGAAATGTCTGCTAAAAATACACAACCAGAAAATTGTGTATTGTTTTAAAAAGGTTTTACATCAATTAAGTCTATTTGCTTTATTAGTACCAAATATAAACTTCTAAGAACACAGGTGCCTTCTCCTTCTAACTCTCCTCACAAGAGTATGTTGAAGGAAAGGTGATCACAGGCTCTGTGGGGAAGTGGAGGGTGTTTCTCTCATGTCCAACCAAGTGTTCTGGCCTTCAAGGGGACAATACTCTTCTTTAATACCTGAGTTCCCAGTCCACATGAAAGCAGGAAGTATTGAAGAAACTTCTTGGAAAAAATGCATGAATGTATGCATGATCTATGTGTAATTGACTTAATAAAATAAAATAAAAAAGAAACTTCTTGGAGAAGCTCTGCTGCTTGTTGTCTGCAATTCCTGCAGAATAGCAGAATGTTTCTGGCTTTGACTCTGAGGGCAAGTTTCTTAACCTACGTAAGTGCTACTTTTCCCATCTAAAAAATAAGGCTAATAGCAAAACCATCTCTGCAGAGATTAAAGAAATGGTGAATACACAGCATAGTGCTTGATATGTAACAAGCAGTCCCCATACAACACATGGTCACCATTATTCTCTTCTTATCCCTTCTGATGTTTGTGAATGGCTTCTCCACACTTCTTTGGCTCTTGCCATATTAATTCTCTAAAAAACATGAGCTTACCTCTTCTAATGCACCTAAATACAGCCACTCCTGAGCACTAAGGAATAACAAAGGGAAATTACAATTGAAAAATAAAAGATGAAGAGGACAGATAAGATAAAATATTAGATGACTTCCAGAGTCCACTGACTAGGCCAACTTTCTTCTTAGCCCTGCCACCTGTCCAGCTGGTAAGATTCAGCTTACCTTTGTGAGAGTTGAGGGAGGAGACAGGCATATTAATGTTTTTCCCGTCCCTGTTCTCACAGAACTGCTTTTCCATCAGTTAAACAAATATGATGGCATGATGGTTGTTAGTAAAGCAGCAGAAGTGTTAAAGTGAGAGCTGTTGAACAGCAGAAACATCAGATAGCAAGATACATAGAGAAAGTCGTCAAATTGCATTATTTAGTAGATGTTTTTCTCCCTGATATTAGCTTCTAGTTGTATTTCTGGGTCAGCTCCCTTCACACTACCCCTAAATTCTTTACTCACCACGACCAGCCCAGTATTGGGGTGAAAAGCCCCATCCAAGGCCTGCCCACATTAAGCAGCTCCTTGCAAAGTGTTTTGGTCCCCAGATGGTGCACACAGTGCTGCCACCACCAGGAGTCCCAGTACTTTCTCTCGCTCTGTAGACTAGATTCCACCAGCCCTGCTTTATAAATCTGACCCTAATTAACAGTCTCCGAATGTGACTCCTGTCTCCTATCTCAATTTCTAGCCTCCAGAACCTGCTGAATTACTTAATCAAGTTAACAAGCATCTAAGGAGTCTCCCATAATAAACCTGAAGGAAAGTCTGGTAAGCTGCCTCAGTTTCTTCAATGTGATCAGGAGCCCGCCTATCCCTGGAGATACAGACTGAAGCCAGAGTTCGTTTGCCCTTCAAGTGACAGTGTAAATGACAGCTCTTTCCTCTAGCCAGTTGATTCTTTGAACAACAGTGTTTCTAAAGTCTAATTTGGAAAATTAACTTTAAAAATAAGATTTTCTAGATTTCCAGGCACTTTACAATCTCCTGGTTTCCTCTTTCAATTCTGCTACTTAATCTCACATGTAACATCTCAGTTCAGCAGGTTAGTTTTCAGGCTACTGTGTAACTGCTAAAAGACAGAAAAAGTAGTAGGTTATGACCTCAGTTCTCCAGTGTTTATGTTATGAAGACAAAATCTACCAGGAAGCAATTAAATAACAAAGCAAGGTACACTATGGATAGGTGGCAGCTGTAATTAAAGAAATTCAAAAGACAAACAGATGACTTTGGAAAGTGAACAAAGTCTTTATGGAGAAAGTAAGAGGATATTCAGAATAGAGGATATAAGGTAGCAAGACCTTTGGAGAAAGAGTAAAATATCATACAGTTGTTTAAAATGTGTCCATGTGGGAAATATTTGTGTGTGTGTGCGCGTGTGCTCTTTAAATGACTTTATGTTCATAAATCACATTGCTTGAGTTAAAAAGTAAAAACCATAAGACAAATACGTTTATCTCCATTTTAAAAATGTAACTCATGCATGCAGTCTCCTATAACAAGTATATTTAACAATAGATTTAAAGGTTAACAATAACTCTATGGAAAAGAAGTTGGTATTGCAATAAAATCAATATCTTTACCTTGGAAAAATGATTAGTAGAAAACTATAATTCCAATAGACAAACTTAAGAATAACTAATTTAAGATGATCCCTAACAATGGAGAAAATACTAGTTTAAGATAATGCAAAATTCAACAACAATGAATTAACTTTTGCTTCTTTACATTAATAAAATTTTTATTCACTGACAACATCTATTTCCTTGGAAATAGATATAAATCGAGTGATACAGGTATTCTCTTATTTTGTTGGTGGTACATGAGTAAAAGCCATTTGTAACAAAAGTCGTAAGAATGCTCATGCCCTTTGACTCAGAGGTTCTGTGTCTGGGAGTAAACCAAAAGTGATCCTTAAAGTAAACATATGAATAAGACGTCCAGGGCATGACTACTTCTATGATGAAATCAAGAGGCCCTGTGTTCACCCATGAAAGTGTATATAATTTCACTACGATCATCCATGCAAGGAAATATGCTGCCATTAAAAAGGCTGGTTGTGTGGTCCAATGTAAAATGTGAAGAAAAGGGCTAAACATGCAACATACAATATGCACACATTTTTAGCATGGAAAATTCTAATTCTAGAAACGATAAATCCAAATGATCAAATTATGGCATTAGAAGGGGGAAATAGGGGTGGCTTTGCTCATTTCTCTTATTTTACATTATTCTGTTGCTCTTATAATGAGAAACATGATTATAAAACTATTAAGCATTACTACAATGCAAGTTATTTGAAAGTTTTCTGTTCTCCCTACCACCCTTTACATTCTGCAGGGAGTGACAACAGCCCAACCTGACGCTCAGTGGCTGATAAAGGCTTATGGGAATGTTCCTCACAATGGAAAAGCCTCCTCCCAATAGTCCATAAGCTGCCCCTGTCCAGTTCAGCAGGCTCCAGTGACTTCTCAGACTCCAGATCCCAGTTTAAATCATGCTGCAGCCACTTTGTGAACAACACATGATTCACACAGGCTCAGCATCTTTCCTCGACCACACAATGCTTCTTTGAGTAAAATTGACCCTCTGGTACAGCAGTTCTCAACCTGTGGGTCGTGACCCATAGGAACTGTGTTAAAGGCTCACGGCATTAGGAAGGTTGAGAACCACTGCCTCTAGTACATTCTGTTCTGGGTTGTAAGTCAATGCTGAAAGATTCCAAAGCTCTCTACATTTGTGTTTTCTTTCATTTACATTTCCGTTAGGAAGGATTGACCAGACTGTTCTGCACACACACTGATGCTGCTGCTTTGAGAGGCTTTCCTGCTATTGAAACACACTTCTCTACGTCGAGAGGTAGCAACTTCAAGTTTGATCCTATGCAGATGCCCTTGGTGTCAAGGAGAAAAGAAGTTTGGACCTTGCAACAAACTAGTTCGAAATATGCATTTTTGCAAAATTTCTTTCACTTAAAATCTCTGTTATTTTAAATATACAAAGCATCTCAGAAAATCTTAGAGCCTAAATATAAGTTTACACCACTCAGTTCCCATCTTGCTCTTAGAGCAGTAATGGTTTGATTCATTTTATGAAAAATAAAATGCGTTAAAATGTAGTTTAAATGTTGCTCTTGATCCAACTATTGATTTTTTTTTACTCATTGTACTTTATGTATCTTGAAAGCTCTCAGAAAGTGTGACAGTGAAAAATGGAAACAGATTCATATTGAGCCATATAACTCAGCCCTCAATGAAATTTCCAGTAACTATTTTGTTCATGAGTATATCCACAACAATGAACACAATGTCTGGCACACAACTTTAGAAAATAGACCTAAAAGTTAAGGGTTAGTGTGTACAATCTGTATGCCAGGTGTTTAACACACATCATACAGTTGTGAAGTCATTTAATCTTTGTAACAACTATGTAAGGTAGGTATTGTTATTGCCAATTTACAATTGAGTAATCTGAAAGAGTGACTTTGAATAATTGGCAGAAAATCTAACAGCTAGTAAAAAAGAGAACAGAAACTTTAAAACAAGTATTATACTGTACATACCCCTAGTATGGTGAGACTTCAAGAGCAAGCTTCTACTCATTACTTTGGGAAATACGAATGCTGTGCTAGACAACCAGTGTATGGCACATTTCAGGAGCCTAAGAGTGAAGACTTCAGTCACAAAGGTTTCCTTGTGGAAAGGACAACTTGGTTTGTTCCTGTGGGAAAGTCTAATCAAACTACCACTACTTTTCACCAACAACAACCTCAATTAGTCTTTTTCCCCGTGATAATTACACGATGGGTATTGCACTGTTTGAGGGATCCTATTAATGATCATTTCTCCTCTTCTGACTGCCGAACTAATAGAAAATTAACATAAAGGATTAAGGCAGGCAGAGATCAAAATACAAACTCGCCATTGGCTGAGTTGACATAAGAGAATATGGTGGTCTTCTTTTCCCTAGAATTGGAAAGACTGACTGCTGTAGGCATTCATCATTAAGGTTTTAATGCTGAGAACAGTAGAAAGTACGAGAGTTTTAAGAGTAAATTCATTCCTGAAAAAATATTGGGAAGAAGAGGTTTCACAAAGAGTGACTAGGTTCTACTTCCAAGCTCATCAACTAGATAAGGCACTGTACCTCTGTAGAATGAATGAAGAAAAGAAGTGGAGACAGGCTAGGGGTGTAAAGGCCATGGAAAGCTCAGCCCTCAATCCAGAGCAAGTTTCTGGAGAGAGAAGAATGCTCTCCACCAAGAGCTGTGGCTTACGCAGAAAGAGCTTAGTACACATTATATGCTACTCTGAGAGCTTTGTCCTCATTCTCTCATGCAGTCATCACATGACTGTTAGCAGGTGGGTGCTACCATTAGCCCCATTTCACAAGATGGTAATGGAGCTTACTGTGTGCAGATGAAGCTGCTCAGGATATTTCACCGCAAAATATGCTTCTGGGTATAATGAGTGTTTTGAATTAAAGGCCCTTAGGGCTCTTAGAGATCAATAAGCCTTGAAAGAGGATTTTCGTCTTTCTTCATAAAAGACCAGACCCACCAAAAAGAACAACTGACTTCTATTCCCCTCCCTGTCATCTCAATATATTATAGGAAAGAAGATCAAGAATGCAGTGAGATCTGACCCAAACAATTTTAAATATAATACTTGTCTCTCAGGTTAATTCAATTTCCAAATAGAATCATTTATAAGTCGATCTATTACCCCCTATCTATTCATTCTCTGAAGTATCTATTCATCATCCCTGGTAACCGTAACCATTTATTGCCACTCAACAGAATTACCTACACTTATCTCCCCAAGTCCTCTAAAAGGAAGGCATGTAAAATTTCTGGACCCCACTGGGATATTGGGTTATCACTCTGTGATTCTCCCCATGTACACAATAAATAAATCCCTTTTCCTTATTAATCTGCCTTATTGTGAGTTGATGGTTTAGTGAACCTTCCAGGGCAAAGGGGAGACTTCCCCTTACCCTGACACAGATAAATTGGTCAAAGTGATACAACCAGTCATGATGACACTGGGATTGGGATTCAAATCCTCCAAACATGTTTAGTATACCGTGAAATGCTCTTTAGGTTTTCCAGATTTTATTTTGGAAATCTAAGCATTGGAGAAGTACTGTATACACTTCACAATATTAGTGGTTGTTAGAGTCTGACTAAGTTCATGTGCTGGTTTGTAAACATCTCCATGTGGGGAAGACCCTACACTAGGCATTAAAGTACAAAATAATCATAATGTGTATACCCAGCTTCATGGGCAAGATGGGGGGCCTTGTGTGCCCAGAGCTCAGATTTTACCCAAAAGTATGTAATAAACATACTCCACCCCAGAAAGCCACTTAGAGCTCATTCCATTCAACTCTTTAGAGGAAACCCACTTATTTGTTTAAAATGCCTAGAACATTCTCTGCTTTTAAAATTTTTACATAAAAGATTTTTTGTGATCCTCTTAATCAAGAATTAAGAGTTTTCTTGACCCTCAAATATTGTGATGAATTATTTAACTTTAAACCTGGTTTGTACTGTTTTTCCTGCAGATATTTAACTTGACTTCTATATTCTATAGTAGTTTTACTAATGAGAAATAGGAAACTTTTAGAAAGAAGAAACACTCTTCCTCACAGTGATTCATTCACAAGGAGGTGCTGTGCTGCCCTCCTGCAGGTTACAACTATTCTGAATGAACTGGACAAGTTCTTCTGTTGTCTCCAGAGAGTTCTAGAAGGACTCTAGAGTTCCAGAGAGTTCTAGAACCACCTAAGAAGTGAGAAGTGATAACATGCAAATATACCATACCTGACTGCCACATTTGAGTGATGTAGACAAGTTCCAATGTCATGCTTGGCTTTCAACAAGTACTTATTAAATAAAACAATTTGACAGGGCGGCACCTGTGGCTCAAAGGAGTAGGGTGCAAGCCCCATATGCTGGAGGTGAAGGGTTTAAACTCAGCCCTGGCCAAAAAAAATGCAAAATAAAAACCCCAAAACAATGAGTATACAGACAAAGTCAGTCCTTTTTGAATGTATGTCTTAGATCTGTCACTTACTATTGGGCTCCTCTTGAGCAAGTCACTTCTGACTGCTGTCCTCATTTACAGTGAAGAAGGAATGGTATTTATCTTATAGAATTCTTACATGGATAAATAGGAGATTGTATTTATCTACATCATTTAGCAGAGCACCTGGATTATTAGAAATCACTCAACAAATGACTTTTGATTATATTATCCCTTGCTCTTAGAAGTATAGATAAATAGTCATTTCATTGGTCACTAATTCTCCGAAGTAATGCCAAAGGATAGGAAAGTAAATTTAAAGATGTCAACCCAAATTTTTGTCTCATTTCACCATATTCTGCTTGTAAATGTCCTGGATTTTATTTCCAATTCATATCCTATAGTTTTTTTGTATGCCTTAAGCAGTGTTGGGTAAACACTGAGCAAAAGAGAGAGCCTATGATTCCAATGTGTTATTTGGGCTTCTTTAGGTGGGTGTGTGTTGCTGTACTTTCATTTGTGGAGAGAAGGTAGATTATTTATAGTCCAGAGTCGGTTTCACAGTAATAGATGTGTATATTATAAATGTCCTCTCTTTGCTGTTGCCTTACCAGTTAGAAGAAAATGTTAGGAATGGTAGCTCCACGCGTCCACAGCTCAGCTTCTCCATCTAGTGGCCAACGTAAAACTAAAGATCGAAATTTAGGGAGTAATACTCAATCTTTTCTTAAATTACAATGGACGAATTGATTTTCACCTCTCACCCTGCAACGCTGAGTCTCTGAACTCAAAGATGCCTTGAGACAACATGGGTACCCAGGGGGGCAGCGTCCCAGCTGAGTCTGCTCAAGCTGCCCCACCCAGGGTCTGAGATATCTTAATTCATACTGGAGTAAACAATAGCCCTACTCACCAGCTAAGCACCTTCACTAATTTTTTTCTCTCTTCTACAATGCTGAGATGCTCTGGCCTCCTGCCACTGCCCTTTAGGTAGTACAAAAGATGCTGAGCCCACAGACAGGGAGGGACTTCCCTGCTTCATCTAATTCACTAACAACGGGATTTTTCTGAATTTCAGACATTCTCAAAATAAGAAAATCTGCCACCCTTGAGCATCTTTTCATGTATTTGCCATCTGAATAGTTATCTTTACTAGAGTCAATACCTGAGGAATTAATGAAAAGTTTAATGGAGCTACTGTGAGAGAAATATAATTAAACAAAATCTCCTGCCATTCCAGGAAAGCGCTCCACAAAAGAAGAACAAAAAAGCACTTTTATTTTTGGAAAAAAAAAAAAAAAACAACATTAAACCAGAATGTAAGGTGCATCACAGGAATTCCCTAAAGAGATTACAAAGGTAGAAAGAAATTTTTCCCTTTTGTATAATGAACCAGATATAATCTGTTACATACATTTTCCTCAAGATAAACAATGACTAGTTTTCAAGTAAGAGTTGGCGGCAGCACCATTCATCACATATAGTTCATCCAGATTGTTTTAGTGGTGTGTTTGCTCTTTGTCTTTATTTTTTTTTAATTTTTAATTAAATCAAATTAATATGAGGGTACAATTTTTAGGTTACATTGTTCTCACTTCCAGAGTAAAGTTCCATATGTAGAAGGGCCCCTCACCTGGGGGCATGTTATATACCCTCACAATGTGCACATTAGGTGAGGTCCTGCCTTATGCCCTCCCTCCTTCTGCCAAATGTTCTTCTCCCTCTCCCCTCCTGCTTCCTTCTACCCCCAAACTGGACTATATTAGTGTTTTATTGTTCTTATGAGCATGTAATTATTTATATATTGATTTCATAGTAGTATAGAGTACATTGGATATTTTTCCATTCTTGCAATACTTTCTAAGAAGAACGTATTTCAACTGCACCCGGTAAATGTAAAAAGTGAAAAGTCTCCATCTTTTTAATGGCTGAATAATATTCCACATACACCATATAAATATAACACAGTTTGTTGATCTAGTCATAGGTTGATGGACACTTAGGTTGCTTCCATGACTTTGTGATTATGAATTGAGCCACAGTAAACATTCTAGTGCAAATATCTTTGTTGTAAAATGATTTTTGTTTTTCTGGGTAGATACCTATTAATGGGATTGCAGGGTCAAATGGAAAGTCTACTTTTAGATCTTTGAGGATTCTCCATACTTCTCTCCAAAAAGGCTGTAATAGTTTGTAATCCCACCAGCAGTGTAGAAGTGTTCCCTTCTCTCCACATCTACACCAGCATCTGGTGTTCTGGGACTTTTTGATGTGGGCTAATCTTGTTGGGGTTAGGTGATATGTTAGACTGGTTTTGATTTGCATTTCTCTGATGATTAAAGATGATGAACATTTTTTCATGTGTTTGTCGGTCTTTCATCTGTCATCTGTTTCTGTTCAAATCTCTTGCCCACTCATAGAGAGGGTTGTCTGCTCTTATTATTTAATTTAAGTTCTCTGTAGATTCTAGTTATCAGGCCTTTGTCAGATTCATAACATTCAAAAATCTTCTCCCATTCTGAAGGCTATCTTTTTGCTTTGTTTGTGGTACCCTTAGCTATGCAATAGCTTTTTTAGCTTGATCAAATCCCAGTTATTTACTTTTGGTGTTGCTGCAATTAATTGGGGGGGGGGGTATTCCTCATAAAGTTTTTTCCCAGACCAATAGCTATTTGCCTTTAAAAGAAAAAATAAATTTCTCTTTTCTTTTTGATTGGACGTAAATTTGTTAATTGAAGTTAGGCACTAGCTTTCTTAATGATTACATTTCAGGAAATATTCTTTCCTTGCATATTTTGCCTTTACAAAGATTTATATACATTTCAGAGAGGGAGAGAGAGAACTTAAATGTTTTCTAAAGTAAATGCTTTGAGAAAAAAGGGGAAGGAGGTATCTTCCTTTATTTTCAAAAAGAATAATTATTAGGACAGGCCTTAGAGTATTAAAATATTACTATATATAAATAATAATATACCTTATTTCCTTGCATCAATTTTTCCTAGATTACCAGTACCCTCCTTTTTCTGACAGATCCTTTTCACTCAGAATACTTTTTCTGGAAAGTATTCCAGAATGCGATTCCTAGGCAAGGATTGGTCACCTCTCTACCATTTTTAATAAAGCATTCCCGGAAATCCCTCCCAGAGCCAGACTGAAATCTGGAGAGCAGCTATAAGGACAAATACAGTGTGAGATGGACTGGTGCTCTGCAGCCAGTACCACAGTTCCTCAAACTGTTTCATCTAAGCCCACTGTCCATCCTGCTTCTGTCTGTTTTTGGTATTGTTAAGTAGATAGCTAAAAACACTGCTCTCCTAGGGGAAACGGACAAGGGCAGAGCCCTCATGCCCCAACCACACCTTAATTCTGTCTGTGATTGTTCACACCTGGGGAAGAGGGAACAGCCTACCAGTCTACCAGCCACAACTTACCATACCAGCTGCTAAAGAATGTAGAAAACCGTCTAGCCCACGAGGCACAATAGTCTTGGAGGTGACTTAAAATAGCTGTAAAGCTAATTATCATGTAATTAACTTAAATCTACATGGTGGTCCACAGCCCCACAGTGGGCTCTCAGAGAGACTAATAGGAGGTCTACATGTGCAGTAGGACTCTGGTTCCAAGGTGACCTCTGAATCCCAAGGCAGGCTTGATTCAGACAGTATGAAACAGAACTGACAGCCATAACCCGTGACCCTGCCTCTTTACATCTTTGCCCTTTTGTTACAAAAAGGGAGGCCCGTTTGATGTCTATGGTGAGTGTATCTTGCTTTATAAAACTTCTTACTCTCTAAACCTATCTTTCTCCTCCTTGGTAGACTTTGTTTCATGTTTGCCTTACTTTGGGGTGTCTGGTCATTCTTTAGCTAAGAGCAGACCCAAGAAACAAAGATGCAGATAGCTGCCTGAAACCCTGACATGTTAGGACACGGTGGCTGTTTTGGAACCTGACATGACCTCTATATTATCAAGGACAAGCAGTAAAGTATTTTGCACTTTGTTTTATTTTATTTCAAGAACACTATGAGAGTATACCTGTGTCCACTTTGTTACCATTGAACCCTCAGTGCCCAACACAGAGAAGTGCTCAACATGGGAGGACTATCTGGGAGGTGTCTAGCCATCATTAATAGTATTCCTTCACTGAAGGAATACAATTGAGATTAAATTTACATATAGTAAAATGCACCCTCATCAGTATAAGTTCTATGGATTATGAGATGTGCATACAGTCATGTAGCCACCATCACAATCAAGATAAAGATCAAAATCAAAAATATTTTCTCTTGTTCTTTAAATGTGAGTGCTCTCCCGCCCCAATCCCCTTGTTCCTAGCAAAAACTAATGCGTTTTCAGTTCCTATGGTTTTACCTTGTTCTGAATTTCATAAAAGGTAGACTTAAATTCTAGCTTCTTCCACTTGGCCCGATGCATTTGAGATTGATCCAAACTGTCACATATATTAGTACTTCATTCCTTTTAATTGTTGGGCATTATCTTATGCCCAACAATTATACTATGCCCAACAATTATACTCTGGATGTAGTAATCTCTGAACACCCTCTAATTTGGTATGCCACCAATAATATGGAGTACAAGAATTATAGTAGAACCATGGTTATGAGTTTGACCTTGATCTTTAGAACCAAAGTAATCCAGATTAAATTTCTGTCTGCAACGACCTATGTGACCTTCAGCCCCTTAATGAAGCCCTTGGAATATCACTTCTTTTCATCTGTAGAGCGGGGAGTGAGGGTGGGGGAGAATAGTCATTGGCTACTGTTTGTCTAAAATGAAACATTACAAATGAATTAATTTATATAATGTCTGATGCACCAACAGTGATTAAGTAGATACTCCATATTTTTAATTGTTTCACAACACTAAACATAAAATCATTGTAAACATAAAGTTGTGGCAAAAGTAAATTAAATTTATCTTTTAGATACTTGACTTGAGGATAAAGAAAGTAAACATATTGATTTGTGAAATTAAAGGGAAATGTCTCAGGAATTGTACTTGGCGGATAGTTGAAAATATTTAACATACGGGTGGTACTTGTGGCTCAGTGGGTAGGACGACAGCCCCATATAACGAGGGTGGTGGGTTCAAACCCAGGCCCAGTCAAATTGCAACAAAAATGTCATTCTGGGCGTTCTGGCAGGCACCTGTAGTCCCAGCTACTTGGGAGGCTGAGGCAAGAGAATTGCCTAAGCCCAGGAGTTGGAGGTTGCTATGAGCTGTGACAGTACAGCACTCTACCAAGAGCAGTAAAGTGAGACTCTGTCTCAAAAAAAAAAAAAAAGGAAGAAAAGAAAATATTTAGACAATAGAGAGGTCTAATGTAGTCTCCCTCTATGGTTCAGGAACCATTTCCAGACTACACAAAGTAAATAAACTTCATTGCAGTTTGTACCAAATTACTTTAGGAAATAAAATGAGAAGCAACTTAAGGCCCTACAACCACTTTAGAGGTCATTTTTACTCAAAATCCCCCATATTTTTTACTCCATATATTTTCAAAATTACATATAACTTGAGCTAGCAATGTATAAATTTTAATGCTAAAATAACTATTTCTGAAAAACACCAGGTAAAAGTGTAGGAGTTTCCATTTATCAGTATTGATAAATTGTGTTTTCATACTTCTTTGCAATTATTTTTTAAATAATCCAGAAAAAGTGAAAAATCATAAAAATACAGTCTGGGAAATCACATTCAACAGGTACATACCACTGGGGGCAGGGGGCAGAGATCATTATAGTTTGTTTTACCATTTACTGATAAAGATCTTTTAGGCTATTTCCAAGATTTTTTCACAGGGGGTCAATTTTCAGTAAAGCAGGTATGAAAATGTGTACACATGATTTTAGAGGACTTAAGATTCACTTGGATAAATGCCTAAGAGCAAAATTGCTGGGATGTACCATAAGTCCATGTCTAACTTTGAAAAAAAACCCTGCCATCCCAGTTTCAAAAATAGCTGTATCATTTTGCATTCTCATCCGCATGAGATTTCCAGTTTCTCTGCATCCCTTACCAGGACTTGACACTGTCAGCTTTTCCTTTTTGCTTTTGTTTATAGTGTTAGCCATTGGAGTGAGTGTGTAAATGTGTTATACTGTGGTTTAATGACTACAATCTCAAGCATCTTGCCATGTATTTGCCATCCATATCATTTCTCTGGTGAAGTGTTCATTCAAATATTTTGCCCATTTTGTTTTTGGGTGTTTGTTTACTCTTAAATGAATTCTGAGAGGTTTTCATATTATATTTTCTGCGGCTTGATTCTTAAACCTTTTCTTTTCTTTTTTTTTTTTTAAACAAAGTTTCCCCATCTGACTAATGATTTAAAACATGTTAAGTGTATGTAATGGAAAAACTCAGCCCATCTGCCCTTGCAGACCTGGGGTTCTGGGGGAGTTCAAAGCTTCTGGTTAGGGCCAACAGTCCGATACATTTAGGCTCTGACATTTTAGGACATTCTGCGTGTTTATGCCTGTAAGTCCCCTCCCCCAGGCCTCTTCCTTTTCTCTACAGAGATACCCTTCTCCTTTCAACTCTGTACAGGTGGCCAGAGCCACACAGCCGGCCGTTAAGTCAGGTCTGCCCTGTTTGAGCACAAGGCAGGCCAGAAGGAAGTGGTAAGGGACAAAGAGGAAGGCGCCAGACTAAGAGGATGGGAAACTCTCTGCTGAGGAAAAACAGGTGAGTCCAGACTCCCTGCTGGGGAGCTGGGATGGGGCGATGCAGTCCGAAGGAGAAAAAGAGGCTGCTTGGGGGAATGAAGGGAATTAAGTTAAGAAAACTGCCAAGCATTCAGTGCCTACTATGCCAGACACCACTTTAAATTTCTTGTAGGTTTTGCCTTCTCCCCAGAAACACAGAGAATAGCTGGTGGAGAACAGCTGAAAGGTGGAAAAACTTTACCAAGGGAGGTTTATAAAATAGGCAATCACCAAAGAAGTGCAATAACTTTCTGGGGTCCTGGAAGGGACGCTCTCCTGAGCTCTTCATGCTCCACTTGGAAGTCAAAAACAGTATCACCGCCCTCTCAGTCATTATTTTAAGGTAAAACCAGTGTCACCATCAGGCTTCATTTGGTGTGCACTCCCTGCAAGCGGAGAAGCAGGGGTCATTTCAGTAGGTAGAGAATTGGGCTGAAGTTTTCGTGACTTCAGCTTCCTCACTTTAGGTGAGATAATAATACAATGCCTACCTTAGAGTAGTGCAGATTCTAGAGTCTCTGGTGCTAGCGTAGTGCCCGATACAAAGTTGGACTCGATAATCAGATAATTTCTTTTATTTTATCATTATCTTTATTAACATCAAAACAGCCATTCTGAAAAGTAATAACACCTAAAACAAGGATATAAAGTAAGGCGGTCTAGGGACAGTGAGTTGCCCAGGGAAGTCTTTATAGGATTATGTTTAGAGTTCCAGCTCTCAGTTCATGCGGCTGGAGAGTGGAACACAGGATAAGGAGGTGACCCACTTTTGACCACTGACCAAAAGGAGGCTTGGTGAGGCTATGGAAAGCCTCATGTTACTTCCTGAGAACAGTGTTATCTGAGATTTCTTCCCCATGGGCCTCCAAGCCCTTTGTTGATCTATTCTAGCATTTTCCTGTAAGAGTATAAGTCACTATTTTTATATCTACTTGTGAACTCCTCAAATGTAGAGATTTGTCTTTCAACTCCTGGTTCCTGGCATTATCTGGGGCATATAACAGGCACTCAATTAGTGTTTTTAGTGTTAGATCAATGATTGGAAACAAAAGAGATAGCTGCCCTGAAACAAACAAAATATAGAAATGATGTAAGTAGTGATTAACGTGACATGTGTACATTTGTGTCTTAGAACTGATATGAGTATGAAGAATTATGGCATTAATATGTACTCATTGTAAAAAAAATGAAAAATAGATAAAGCATAGATATAAACTAATAAAATGGTAATTGCATTTATAACTACTGATAACATCAAATTCAATTGTAATTCTTATGTTCTTTGGTCATTTATACTTCTTCATCTGTGAAGACCTCATAATGTCTTTTGCCAATTTTTGTTTAGATTTTGGTCTATTTTGTTTCAGGGATAGTAAAATCTTTTTGTACTTCAGAGAAATCAGCCCTTTTTCATAAATATTGCAAAAAAATACTTTTTCAAGGCTTGCATTCTGACTTTTTATGGGTTTGTGTTCATTATATTTTAAAGATAATGGAATTAATTCTAAGAAGCTTTTTAGTTTCAAGCAGTGCCAGTGGCTCAAAGGAGTAGGGCACTGGCCCTATATGCCAGAGGTGGCAGGTTCAAACCCAGCCCCCAGCCAAAAAAAAAAAAAAAGCTTTTTAGTTTCTGCAGTTACATTATGCTAAAATTCTTCCCCTTTCTTCACAATAAGACAAATCCACATGTACAATTTGTAGGGATTAATTGTTTTATATTTGATGACATACATTTAATGTATGATGTCACATATAATATTTTTTTCCTAATAGTTGATAAATTGGTCCAGCATCTTTATTTCTATGCTAATTTAAAATGTCTCCTTTAATATATTAAAAAGTCTCATATATATTGGGATCTGATTTTTCAACTTCACCCCTACTACCCAGTTATCATACAATCAGCACACCCCCCACCACCAAATTTGTTATAAGAGCTGGAGAAATTTCTCACAGCCTAGAACAGCAACTACCACTCATGAGAGCAGCTTAGAGTCTCAGAGGAAGGACTCTGCCAGAAACAAACCCAGCCTCACCTCCTACTGGCTGTGGATTCTCAGAGAAGTTGCCTAACATTTTTTGCTTCAGTTTTCTCATTGGATTAAAAAAAAATGGGGGGGGGGGGTACTGTGGTGTCTACCGTAGGGGTTGATTCTAAAATAAAGCAAGATATAATGTATAAAATGACTACGATATAGAAAGTAGTGTTTAAGTGTTTGTTTCTTTATCTTCTTACTCCCAGCTCCCAGCAAATGAGAAGTTAAATATGTAGAAATCCAACACAAGCAATGAACCAATTTGTTTTCTTTAATCTTTTTCTTCCCCTTTTCCCGCCATGTTCTCTGTACCTGTGCTTTCCGTAAAAGATGGCCATTTACATAAGAGAAGGCCAGCCCCTTCCTCATTGCTTGTGTAGAGTTCTTAGAACTACGTCAAACAGCTAATGATAGCTCAGAAGACCAGTCCTTGCTCTAGACAGATATACTCACAGTCATGATGAAAATTCCTGGACATTTGGCGTCAGGTGGTTTAGGGTTAACTGTACATACAGTTGTCGGAGAAAATCAGTGGGCTGTTCTGTGGCAGTGGCAATAAGGTCAGATTGAAGGTAGGCTATGGCACACCCTTGAGGAGGGATTATGAACAGGTGTGAGGGAGAAGCTGCTAGCAGAAGTAAGGAAAGTTGGAAAAATTACAAACAGAAATAAGAAGCCTGGAGAAGAAATATTTAGCCCATTTCTGATTTGTTAAGTTTTAGGTGGCAGCAAGACACTCAAGAGATGCCTTGGGATCTGAGACTTCAAACCCCCAAGCAGAGAACATCCAGGTGGGAGAAAACTCAACAGACTCCTCCCAGCCTTTGCCAGGGAGAATGAAGTGTGTCAGATCCTGGGTTTCACATCCGTGCCATGGAGGGTCCCTCCTAGACCCAGCATCAGTTGTAAGGGTAGCAAGTGTGAAGACAGGATGAAGATGAAATGGCTTTGAAACTTTATATGGGAGATGCGCTACTTTGCTAGGAACCTCATGGAATCTCTAGCAACAGAAAACACACCCTATTAGTCCTTGATAAGCCCTGTTATAAAATAAGGAGTTTTATTTCTTGTTGCCTCCTTGTTTGCCAATCTGAATTACCTCTGTGCTCAAATTCCATCCTAATTATTTGAAGCTCTGGTTTTATATTTCTGAAGTGACCACATCCTCAATGTCATAACTGTTGTTGCAAGGTTTGTGGAGAGACCCTGTGATTATCCTGATGCTATCCAATCAAGATGGCCCCATCAATCCTTTCTCACCAGCTCTTTTGAGTCCATGACACTAAGAATTCTCAGGAAGAGAATTCCTGAGCATCCCAGGGTCGAAGAATCACAAAGGGTGGCAAAGCCTGTGGAGTTATCTATACTTTTCATGTGGTTTTCAGAGGATCTTTGGGGGAAAGTTGCAACTAAAAAATAACCACTGTTGCTATATTTTTAACAGCAAGACCCATGTTAGGGGCTGGGGACCCAGCAGCGATGTCCTAACACCCAATAATGGGATGTATTATTGTGCATCTGTTAAAGCATCCATCGAAATGATGAAATAGATCAGAAGAACCAGGAGCATTATGGTTCTTTTCTCATTAAGGGAGAGATTGGGTAGGCCAGGAAGTGGGGAAGACTCTGTGAAAGAGACAGAAACCTGGAATTATTGCCGTGTAGCTTAAGGTTATAGAGATTGTCTGGCCTGCTTCATGGAAGTTGTCTGAACCCATCTCAAACCCAAAATATCCGTATTATAAATGGAAGAAAAAGTTGAGTAAAGGAAAGAGCCAGTTTACTAATAGCTATTGTTCATATTTAATTTTATTTCTTCCTTACAACTCTATGAGTTGAACAGTATAGTGGCCTCATTTTTTAGATTAGGAAACTATGCCTCAAGGAATTCAGAGATACTGATCCATTAACTCAAAATCGCCCACTTCCTTTCATCTCATTCGTGTATCTCCTCAGTGAATCTGGTTCCTTAACATTGGTGGGATTTGGTAGTTTCCTTTCGTTTCTTTAGTAACAAAGCAAGAGATGTAAGCAAATGGTTTAAAGAGCCCTGAAGGTAGCCTGAGAGAGAGGAAGAACTGTGGTGGGGCCCCAATACCCCAAAGGTTTTAATAATACACCAAGCCTAGAGGCTGGTAGGACACTCAGCAAAGCCAAAGTCATCATGCAGTCAGCATCTCTTCCACTGCCCCTTCTGGAAGAAATCCATGGGAAAGCTCACCGGAAGAGACATTTTTGCATGGTGTTTTTCAAATGTTTTTACATAATTGTTACATGTACCTTGTTTTCCTGGAGATAAAGGGCTTTCACTTTCAAACATGTAGGTAGTTGAAAATATAAACTTAGAAAATACAATTACAATATAGCATAAATTTGAGGAAATTCAGAGTGCAGTGAAATCTGATACAGGTATTTCCTAACTCATACCTGAAAAAAATAATTTCTTCCTTTTCTTTTTTCTGTTTCTTTTTCTTTTTGAGACAAAGAATCTTTCTCTGCTGTCTAGGCCAGCATGCAGCAGTGTCATCACAGCTCACGGCAACCTCAGACTCCTGAGCTCAAGGGATCCTCCCCCTCAGCCTTTAGAGTAGATGGGACAATAGGTGAATGCCATGATAGCCAGCTAATTTTGTTTTACTCTCTATACAGACATGGGTCTCACTATTTTGCTCGGGCAGGTATCAAATTTGTGGCCTCTAGTGATCCTCTTGCCTCAACCTCCCCAAGCTCTCATTACAAATGTGTGCCACTGCAATAAGCTGGAAAAAAAAAAAAAGATTTCTAAAATATCCACATACTTGTTCCTTGTACCTTGATTTCCTGGAGATGTCTCTATGTGTTCATCACACATAAATCCCTGTAACTGAGCATAAGAAAATCTTTTCCCTTTCCTGAGAATATAATAGGAAGTTTTTTCCCTGATTAGGAATTGATGGCGTCATCTTCATCCTAGAAGGACAAAGGTCGTCTACAATAAGAGCTATGTCCAGGTCGCCTAGGATTAATATTTGCTTGGAGAGAAAAAAGCTACAGAAGCTTTTCTTGTGATTTGCATCATTTCTTTTGGATATTTTAGGTGCTGGGATTGCCACATCGCTGACGGGTGTTTCTGCCTGCCATGGTGAGTGGAGAGCTGATTTTAGGTGTTATTTCCCCAAGTGTGGTTTCAATGTGGTATTTACTGTAAGTTACCTGTGAACTCCCTGCTGTCGGAGGCCATAGCAAAAGCCTATCACTAACCCATACACAGAGTTGATCAGGGAAACAACCCTTCAAGTTTGATGAAACAGGAACGGTACCTCACAGGGCGGGGAGGCAGGCGGGTCATCTTCTCCAAAAACAGGAAAGCCTCAGAGGCAAGGATGAAACTAGCAACTAACAAAGAATCCTTTTTTATATTGCAAACCCCAGAATCCCCATGGACAGAAGTACACATTTCTGCCACTTGCCCAGGTAATTTACAGTCAGGGTCATCATATAATATACTATCCAAACCAGGATATCTTTGAAATGAAAAGGTCACTAAAAATAGTTAACGGTCACTAAGTGATTAGTAGTAACATCAACCAGGACATTTGGTCATCCTCCTTACAGTAAGTGTTGTCCTTGTTTCATACGATGGAAAGGAACTTGCATTATATTTATATTGCATTTTCTAGGGGGTCTTTAATACTGTGTGCTCTATGGAAGGAATGGGCTTGCTTGTTTGTTCATTTGTTTGTTTTGGAGATCACAGATTAGAATCAGATTAGAAATAACCCTGGTTCCTTCACTGTTATGATACAAAAGAAGTTGATTCTTTGTTACAAAATAACAAAGTAAGTAACCTGCAATACCACCATAGTTTTCTTTATGTAAATCAATTCTCTATCAGATTTAGAGAAGAGAGAGAATGAGAGAAGCACAAAAGAATGCATTCCTGTTTGGCCTCATCATTCATTTTTTCTTCTTTTTTATCTAATTGCTTTTTGCTCAAGGAGGTATAAAAGTTGCATAGCTTCAACAAATCAAAGAGTTAAACAATAAGTTTATAAGTTTATATCATTTCCTTTGAGAGTTTCTGAATATTAAAATCACCAATTTCCCTTCTTTTGCAGGAAAAAAATACACATTTTTAAAGAAAGACAAGATTCCCAGAAGGAAAGTAAGTCATAACTTTTTTATAATTGTCACTTCTGGTGACTTACATTTCCAAACTACCTCTTCTCTATGCTCCCCAAGCCCTTTGGGCATATTTCTAGTATGCTCAAAATATTTCTATATTTTGCTTCAATTTGTCCAGTTGCATATTCTCCCTTATAGACTGTGAGCTCACTGAAGCAGGGGCGGTCTCATTCTTCTCCATATTCTTCAATTACTGCCTGAGGTCTGGAGCTTGAAGGAATTAACTGGAGACAGTTAACCCAAGAGGTGGAGGCAAAGGCATCATACAGAGAGCACAGGGGTCCTGAGGCCAACTCAAAGATTTTATCCTCTTCTTGAGAGCTACAGGGGATTCTGAAGGGCTTTATGCAGGGGGCAGGTATGACCAGATTTGTGTGAAAGAGATCTCTCCAGCTGCTCTGTGGAGAACAAATTATAGCAAAGAATAAATGCCAAAAAGCCACTTAGGAGCCTGGTGCAGTGGTCTATGGGGACAGAAGAGTGTTGAAGTTAAGCAGAACAAATTCAAAGAGAGGGTGTTAAATAGAATTGCAAGAGAAAAAATAAGAAAATACAGGACTGAGGAAAGGGCATTGGATTTTTGAAGAAGAAAAACAGGTTTGACTTTGCCTTCATGACTTCAGTGCTGCACCTTGAAAACTAGCCCTGTCAAGGTCTATAAAATGACCAATACAGACCTGCCACTCCAGCCACATCACTCTGGGAAATGGTGGGTCCCAGGGAACCCCAATCTCCATCAGAGCAAAATGTAGTAGAAATAAGACCAGATGTTAAAACTCACAGACACTTTTCCTGTGATGGTAATCAGCAAAGTCCTAGATGGCCTTAGGCATTTACGGAGGCGTGGGGATCTGGGAAGTCACTGTTGGAGGAATGTCAGTCCACGCACCATACAGCACCTGTACTACAGGCTTCCACGGGAGGGCACTTGTTTCCTCCTTGCACTGGCGTCTTCACAAGGGGATAGCAGGTGTGTCCACTTCCCTCTTTGCTGAATGGCCAATGCCAGTTGGTTTTAAGTAAGTTGACTTTTGAAAAATTGCCCTGTTCGTGTTTGTATCTGCCAGCAGGTACAGGGGTGGTAGTGTTCAGCCTAAGCATTTCCTCTTCTGCAAAGCCTCCTTGAGTGCAGCCCCTACATCCCCACCACCCTCTGTCACTCACTGTAGAAACAGCAGCCTCCTCTCTGCATTCTAGGTCTCTCGCAACCCCTTGTCTGTCTCCTTTGTTAGCCTGTGAGCCCCTTGAGGACAGGGACTGTTTTCTGATTCTCATTTGTCTCCCCAGTGCCTGGTACAGAGTCAGCATGCAGTGAATTTTGTGCAAAGAAAGATGGGGGTGGACGGAAACGGGAGAGATTTCCTATCCAAAGGCCCACCGAATGTGTCTCCCTCATCTCACCTCTCAGACTAAGCACAGCTCTGCTATTCCTTGTCCCTTCTCAGGGATGGGATATGGGTTAGAATAACTTGATAAGGGCTACCCTAGCTGTGCCCCACTTCTCTGATTGCTTATAATCCTCTCCTCCCTCCCCCTCAAATCTCCCCATAGCCTGAAACTCATTGAGTGTATTTTCTCTCTGCAGGTGAAGGAATGTCATCTGCTCCCATCCAGGTAATAAGAACAGTTCAAAGACATTTTCTGAGATGAAGATAGAAGTACAGATCCCCTGCCCCAGGAAAAGGTGGCCTCCTGGACTTTTTCTGACCCATCCATGAAAGAAACACTTTGGATGCCAGTGCTTGGGAGACCAGGAAGCATAGGCAGGACCTAGAGTCAGAGCAGCAGCCATTTCTGTTGCACATTTATTGAAAGAAACTGACATTTACTGCCCACTTAGTTTATGACATGCAACCTTTTAGGTGGTTTATGAGCCTTACCTTGTGTAACTGTCACAAACCTCCTAAGATTGATGCTATTATTCCCCACGCCTACCTTTTTACAGATGGGATGAGAAAACTAAGAGATTTAGCTATATTTCCCCAAATCCAGACAGAGGACAAGTTGGCAGAGCCAGGATTCAATACTAAGTGTCACTTCAAATCCACGCTCTGTCTCCTGCACTTTGCAGCTTTGCTTTTCATCTCCTGAGATTCTGTTGTGAGTGAAACCTTCCCTTGAGATGTTTCCCTCTTTACTAATGCAAATATCTCTGGACTAGGTGCTAAAATATCATCACCCAAACACATTAAGGTGTCATCAGATTGTTCCCTTTTGTAAGAATGGGCTGCCCCCAGAGCCCTGAGACTTTGCAAATTGTGCAGGTGTCCAGGGGCCACTCTGGGACGTGAGGCAGAGGACACACCTGGGTAGGCTGAATACTCTGGGCAGCTGGGGCACACTGGCTGCCTGGCCTAGTGGTTGGAGGGGGGGCAAGCATTTAGAAAAAATGGCTGAGAGCTGGAGAGGAGGCAGTCATAGAAAACAAATTTGACCTAGGGTCAGGTCTGGGTTGCCACTGAACTTGATGACAGCTGTCCTTTGACCAGCAGGACAGCTCGGACCAGATCTACATAGAGGAGCTGTGCTACACCCTCATCAATCACAGTGTCCTTCCAAGACGGCCATCCGGGAACTCTTCTGAGGGCTACTATGAGAATGTTTCCTGCGAGGCCGAGAGGCCGGGAGAGTCCTCCAGAGGAACTGAGACCGAGTATTCACTTCTCCATATGCCGTCCGCCCCGAGGCACCCACCCTCCCCAGACGATGTGTACGAACTCCTCATGCCTCCCAGCATCAACTGTCACTTTCTGCAACAGCCACGTCTGCCTGGGACACCTCCCGAGAGTCAGTTTTCTCATTTCTAATGCAGAGGTTGGAAGAGCATTTAACATCAGCAAATAAAAGCTGGCCATTAGGGGCTGGGTGAAGCAAATGTGGGGTGCAAGGATCCCGCAGCTCACTTTCTACATCCACCCCTTCCCCACAGAGCACGGTTTGCAAACCACAGGGTTTCTCAGATCCTGTTCAAAAGCCAACATCCGAAGATCAACCAGTTACCCTAAAGACCACGATTTGAGAAAGGAGTGATCATCATTGGTTCTAAGTGGTTCTGGGTAGGAGGTGAGAGGGGCTCCCTGATTCTCCTACAGCTGTGCACACCACAAAGGGCTGTGCTTTTCGTAGGGATCTTCTTATAAAGTGTCCCCATGATTTTTCTCTGAAATCCCAAGGAAGCTTTACTATTTATATCATTATACCATTGTACTATCCAGCGGGGAGTTCACTCACTATAGCAACCTTCCAGCTCAGCCGCTCTCCCACGATGCTCCTCTCTCTCCACATGTCTGGGCCACATCCTCCACACAGTGGCCTTTGACTTGTGGGCCCATGTGGCCTCACTGGTTATGTGAGTTGAATCAGGAGGTTCCAGGCCAGATGTTTATATAATTTTAACCTATAGGATTTTGTTTTTAACTTTGTGTTTCTCCCTTGAAGTCTTAATAAAATCACAGCTTCAGAGAATGATAGAGTAGAAAGACCCTGGGACATTACTCCATCCCACTACCCTTTTACTGGCTCAAAGAGGATAATTTCCCCAATGATACATTAAAGTTAGTGGCAAAACTTCATTAAGAGGCTCATTTTCCCCAAGCTTCCAATCAGTGTTCCTACAATATACTACATAGAAGACCCTCTACCATATTGTAAATGTATATATTTAGCAATGTATTGTACAAAATATGAATAAAATGTCCACACTCAGACATTCTCTAATGAGCACTCCTGTATGACCTGGTTATTTACTTGGCCTCACCTTTTTAATGTTCCTAGAATTATGTCTATTCTCTAAACAAGGCTTCAGCAAACTATGGCATCATAGAGGGAAAATCTGGCCCACCACCTGTTTTTGTAAATAAACTTATCTTGGAACACAGCCACACTCATATGTTTACACACTATCCGTGGTTGCTCAACCATGGGAGAATTGAGTAATTGTGATATAGACCACAGGCTCCACAAAGCCAGAAAGCCAAAAATATTTCTACATGGGCCCTTTCTGGAAAAAAGTTTGCAGACTCTGCTCTAAGTGACCATAGTTTGAGATAAACTCAACAGAAATGTACTTGGTTATTGAGGCATAAAAACAGGTACTAATGTAAAAAATAATAAGCTGCAAATTGGATGAGTGAAACCAAGACCGTTTTGCAAATTCATCTATTTCTATATTCACACCTGTGTTCTCAACTTGCCGTTTTACTTAACTCACAGCCACTGGCCTAGGTTTAGGGATGTTAAAATAGTCCGGGCTTTGTAGAGACAAGCAGTAGCTGCACTGTGTTTACTGTTTTGTTCTCAAAAATAACCAAAGCTAAGTAACTTTGCCATCAAAATGTGCTAAGTGACAAATGAGGATAAATCCGGTCGCTTTACCTTAAGTGTGTCACAGGTTTGCTCAGACTCCAGCCAGTCAATGGTCTTCAGTTAGAGAACCAATCCCACCTTGGTATCTTATCCTCTGCTGATTTCCACTTCTTTCAGCAAAAATTTTTCCCATGGATCCCTAACTTTGATCCTTGGCCAGGATTCACATAGGTTCAAAAGGAGGCTTAGCAGTGACTATAGTATAAGACTTAACTGGGCTTAGGGGAGAGACTGTGGACCCCAGAGACAGAACCAGCCATTCAAATCCTGGGTCTATCTCTTCCTTCCTCTGGGACTGCGAATGTGTTACTTGCAGGCTCAGCTTTATTCCATAAACAGGAGGATAATATGTAATATATGCAAAAAATCTATCACAGACCCTGAATAGTTGATATCAAAGAGGATAGAAAAACAAAAATCTTTTATGATGTATGGAGGAAAACATGCTGATCCATCTGGTGACCCAGGGTCACCCAGCAGTCTGGTACTGAAGCAGAAACACCCAATCAATGAATTTACAGTGGACTTATTTCATAGGGATACTGGACCATTGCACAGGTTGGTTGGTTGGAATATTCTTAATGCAATAAACTATATTTGTTTGAACTTTATTCTGTGAAAGTATTACCTATTCCAAATAGTATATAACTTCCATCCGGAACATATTAAGCACAAATATTTAACCCAAGAAAGTTGTTCTTATAATAAAATTAGAGGGATTATGAAGGGGAATTGTTTTGAGCTGAGCTATTTTGGAGTATTTCAAAATACCCACTATCAGGTATACATATATTTGTCAATCAAAAATAATATCAATAAAAAATAAGAAAAAAGATTCTATGACACAACTTAATAAACTTCATGTGTAAAAAATCTCAAATTTTCTAGTAAATTTTAGTGTAAAGCAATCCACTATGTCAGTGTATAATGCTGATCCTGTTTCCATAGATTTTAGGATTCCTGATGAAAGCCATGCACCCTCTTTGCAGAAAATGTACATTCACACACACACACACACACCCCACACACATTTGTATACGTTTTAAAAGGATCATAGATGCACTCTCAATATAAGAAACCCTTTTCTTGATAGACAAAGAAAAACTGAGCATCTAAATTTGCCTTACAAATTACAGTTATAACCAGAACACACCCCCTGCTTGTCTTGAAACTGTATATAGCCAAACTTCAGACGCATAATTTATGCAGCAACGGCAGACTTTGTGGTTTCCGTTTTACGTGCATACTAGCAACTATAAATAATCCCTCATTCTGTGAATAAATTATCATTTAAAACAGAAGAGAAAAATAGGAAGAGGACAGAGACAGGGCAGGAAAATCTACTGTCAACAAGTTCAAATATTAACGTTTTTAGGATGAACGGTGAAAAGTGCTTCAGATATTCTCAGAGATAGAAGGTCATAGGCAGAACAGAAAAAAGGCTCACTAGGACGGGGTTCTGTAGTGAAAAGGAGATTTTGTTTGCATTTATCTGACTCAGTTCTTTTCTAAGCTGCCCTACATCCTCTCCAGCTCAGAAAGCCACTTGATGGGCGTGTGCTGGGTCCCGCCAAGTGTGCAACAGATCAGTGTAAATCCTCCCACTTCTCACAGAGGGGTCTTTCATTTGGCTTGGTGAAGCATGTAGGGCCCATTCTCATTAGAGAACGTCTTCCGCAGTCTGCTGGCCATCCCTCTCCATTCTTCCTTCCCCCCAACCACCTGTGCTCCTCATGAACTTTCAGATGCCAACCACGCTGGGACTGCATGGCCCTGGGGCTCCTACCAGGGCAAGAGGCCATTCAGCACGTGTGGTTGCCCAGCAGGCTGGACTTGGCCCCCCAACAAACTGTGCAACTCCGGGCTGGTCCCTCCAGCTCCCAGGCCTTGGTTTCCCGCCTGTAAAATGAGAGGGGTTCCTAAGGCTAAGTCTGTGATGTCTAATCCTGTAGGAAAGGATGTCTGTGGATAAAGCTGCCAGCAATGTAACAATAGTGTGAATTAACCTGTTTCAAAGCAAAGAAACATTCATGGGAGAGAAGGGAGGAGTTGGAGAAATTTCTCCCATTTTTCTTAACACTGACCAGACTCTGAATAGGATAGACATTGGTGTCCAGAATTCACACCTAAAAGAAAAAGGATAGGCAGGGCATCCTTTTCACACCAATAATCATGGCACTCTGGGGCCTGAGGTGGGAGGATCACTTAAGGACTGGAATTCAAGATCAACTGAGCAACATAACACCCCATTTCTACAAAAATTAGGCAGGGATGGTGGTGTGCCCCTATAGTTCCAGCTACTCAGGAGGCTGAGGCAGAAGGATCACTTGAGCCCAGGAGCTAGAGGCTGTAGTGAGCTATGACCTCCACACTTCGGCCCAGCAAACACAAATGTAAAGGAAGGCCAATCTGCTTATTCAAATCCCACCAGTGCTTCAGGGATCAGCTGGAGTCCTACTTCCTATGTAAAACCTTCTCCCATTAAAATATATTGACTACTCTTCTCTCTGACCCCCCACACCCCTACAGTTTGTCTTTCTTGTTTTTAAGACCTGGGTTTCTCTCCCATAGCAGAACAGTGTTTATACGTCAGGGCCATTTTTTTTTCCGAACACCTCACAATGCTTCAATTACAAAGGTCAGTTCTTTCCACACCACTTGGGCCAAAAAGTCAAACCTATGGAAAGTCCTCTTTATGACACACAAGTGGTCAAAACCCAAGCCGACGTACTTGCATCTTGGTGCTTTCTACAGCAGAAGAGAAGAACAAAACTAAGTCCTATCTCCAAACTCAACGCAGTAGGCCCTGCTGTCCAGCCCCAGGGAGGGCTCTCAGAGGAAGAGGTGGGGAATGGGCGGCCTCGTCCTGTTCTCTTGGGAACAGAGTGGAGAACCCAGTCTGCCCCAGGCCCACCAAGCCAGATCTTCTTCTCTCAGAAGAGGAAGCCTCCCTCAGGTGAATGAAAAAAATCTCTTCTAACACCACTTACCACAAGAAAAGGCCTGCCCAGAGCACAGCCCTGGAGAGTCCACACCTTTGAGACAAATGAGAATGCAACGATGCAGATGCAAAAATAATTTATTGTGCCTAGTTTAAATCCCTCTCCATTGAAATTTTTCATTATTTTCTAAAAAGTAAAAACACTAACGCTCACATTTGATACGTAAAAAATAAAGAGGAAGGAGGAAAATCCACTAGTGTCACTAGTTTAAGGAACTATCGGTACAATGAGGCAGTAAGCCAAAGCACATGTATCTTCCAGTTAAATAAGAAAGCAAATTCACATGAACCGAGCCCTGCGTCATAGAGAGCATGAGTCAAACCCTGCCTGTGACGTGCAGTGGGCCACACAGCCCTCACGTGGGCTTCCAGCCACAGCCGATTTACCAGTGACACTGGCATTAAAGATCTCTCACTGAAGGACCACAAAACTCTTTCTCTCCATAAATTCCCAGCAAAGCAATTTTCCCAACAAAACAAATACTCTGTTCCCTCGTGATGGGAAATTCTATATTCACAGATGATCTATATAGTCATTAATATTCCTCCCAGGTTAACTCTCAAATGATCTTGCACTAAGCGTCCAACAGTGTGTCTCCAAAGGAAGGTGGTCCTTTCGGTGGTATCACTATCATCTGTATTAAGATACACAGTCAATACCTGGGAACGCTGTGCAGCAAAGAGCCAGTGTGTAACATCCACAGCAGATGAGAAACAGTCCTCACGACTCTCCGCTGGACGTTTACAAAAGTATAAATGGGGTGACTATCAAAATGATAGTAATGTGTTCAAAACTCAAAGGGACTCCAAAACATTGTTCAGGAGTCCCAGGAACAATGAGGAGATGCAGAAAAATTAAGAAACATACATCTTCTTTCTGTAGTTATATACAAATACACAAATACATATACACACATATATATCTATGTCACAGTTACAGTAGGTCAATGTGCCTACAGCTGGTTTGCTGAGATATCCAGGCGTCTCACACAGGTCAGGCACAGCTATGCTGCTCAGGTCTTATAAAGTGCTTGCCCTTTCTCCACAACCTGGTCTAGAGGTAGAGCTACCATTATGGTGGGAGGGTAGAGGGGATTTCAGTGACCAACTGGCTCAGTCTCCCTCACTTGGCTGCCTGTGTTTCCCTGCTCCAACGGCACCTGCTAAGGAGACCTGCCTAACAAGAGGTAGTGCACCACCCCTGCCCTAAAAACAAAGTGTCTATGTGTGGGTGGAAGCAGCTGGTGCTTCCAGAATAGCTGCGACCTCACATGCTGTGGCAAGCCCGCTGACCTCTACCAAGACTGGACCCAGAGGGGGCCGTGCTCAGGAGTGGTTTCACTTAATATGGAGTTAGGCTTTGTGACTGTGCAGAATGGGGAGAGAAAGATTCAGTCTCCCTGAGTCACCCCTCTGGTCACTGCCGGGTACATCTGTATTGATCCACAAGATCTTGTCAGGAAAACAGAATGAATTCTCTTCATCTCCCAAACTCAGTGGAGCATGGCTCTCAGACACAGACCAACCTCCACAGCTTCATTCTGAAAAGAAAACACAGGTGGGCAAAAGTTGCTGATTTTTAAAATCACGATTATTTTAAATATTTATGTTCTTATCTGATTTTGTTTGAATAAATCTTATATGAAGTTAGAATGTCCATAAATTCCTAACAGAATGTTTACTCTTCAGTACACACACACACCCCTCTAAATACTTTTTAAAGGCCAAATATTTATCATGTGTTATAAATATTCATGATAAACATTTTCCTGTGGCTTTTGGATACTGAGAACATTTTGACATTCAGTCCCTTTTTGTAATCTAACCATAAAAATACCTCAGAAGTTTGGTTTTTAAAAATCTGTACAATATCCCATGAGAAATTCTGAGGTAGGAAACGGTACGGAGCCAGCCGATGGTGGAGGTGCCCGTGCACCCCCCTCGCTCGGCGACACTTTGCAGAGTGAGCCCCCGCCTCCTCCGCAGGCTTCTCAGCCTTGGTACAACTGATATCTGGAGTTGTGTAGTTCTTTTTTTTTTTTTTTTTTTGAGACAGAGCCTCAAGCTGTCTCCCTGGGTAGAGTGCTATGGCTTCACTGCTCACAGCAACCTCCAACTCCTGGGCTCAAGCGAGTCTCCTGCCTCTGCCTCCCAAGTAGCTGGGACCACAGGCACCCGCCACAATGCCCGGCTATTTTTTGGTTGCAGCCATTATTATTGTTTGGCAGGTCCGGGCTGGATTCAAACCCGCCACATTAGGTGTATGTGGCTGGCGCCTTAGCCGCTTGAGCCACAGGCGCCGAGCCTCTCTTCATTCTTTACGAGGTTTTTGTTTCTAGTCCTTATCTTAAACATTGTTATTGTTGGTAAATTTTAAGCCGTTTTAATTCTGTGAAGGCAAAAAGTGGAAACCTAATAATCACATGTATATGTGAAAATAAAAATAATAATAATAACAACAGCAATTAACTATGTTGAAACTGAAATACACATTGTAAATAAAATGCTGACTATAGGGCGGCGCCTGTGGCTCAGTGAGTAGGGCGCCTGCCCATATACCAAGGGTGGTAGGTTTGAACCTGGCCCCGGCCAGCTAAAGCAGTGGTAACTGCAACAAAAAATAGCCAGGCATTGTGGCAGGTGCCTGTCGTCCCAGCTACTTGGGAGGCTGAGGCAAGAGAATCGCCTAAGCCAGGAGTTGGAGGTTGCTGTGAGCTGTAATGCCCTCGCACTGTACCAAGGGCAATAAAGTGAGACTCTCTCTAAAAAATCAACCAAACAAACAAAAAAATGCTGGCTATAAAGAAAGAAAAGAACAGGAAGCTTTTTTATTTTGCAGTTTTTGGCCAGGGCTGGGTTTGAACCCACTACCTCCAACATATGGGTCTGGTGCCCTACTTCTTTGAGCCACAGGCGCTGCCCCCCAAAAGGAAGCGTTTCTCATTGAAGAGACACTTTTACTTATAAGAGCTCTTTGAATAATAAAAGCACAATTTATCAGTAAAAAAAAAAAAGTTCTAGCCCGTGGGTGCCTTTTCTCATTGGTCAGTCTGAATCAAGCTGGAGAAGCTGGCCCTGGCTTTTACTCTAAGGAGGGAGGCTTTCTTTTGGCAGGGGCGGAGCAGAGTCTCAGTATGTAAGTAGCTGGGATTACAGTTGCCCTCCACAATGGCCCAGCCATTTTTTGGTTGCTGTTGTCATTGTTGAGCAGGCCCTGGCCAAGCTGCATGCTGCCAGCTTTGTATGCGGCTGGTGCCCTACTCACTGAGCAATGGGTGCCAAGTCATACTTTATTTTATTTTTTGTTATTGTTGTTGTTGTTTGGCAGGCCCGGGCTGGGTTTGAACCCACCAGCCCCAATGTGTATAGCTGGCGCCCTAACCATTGGGCTATGGACGCTGAGCCCTAATTGGGGGCTTTTACAGAAGTGAAGCAAATGTTAGTTTCCAGGTCCCAGGAAGTTAAGTTTCTATAAATTCCTAAGAACTGGGCTCGGTGCCTGTGGCTCAATCGGCTAAGGCGCCAGCCACCTACACCTAAGGTGGCGGGTTCGAATCCCCAGCCCGGGCCTGCCAAACAATAACGATGGCTGCAACCAAAAAATGGCCAGGTGTTGTGGCGGGCGCCTGTGGTCCCAGCTACTTGGGAGGCGGAGGCAGGAGACTGGCTTGAGCCCAGGAGTTGGAGGTTGCTATGAGCTGTGATGCCATGGCACTCTACCCAGGGAGATAGCTTGAGGCTCCGTCTCTAAAAAAAAAAAAAAAAAAAATTCCTAAGAACTGAGTCACCACAGGGAGGACCTCACAGGTATATCTTTGTGGTATCTTGAGACCTCTATTCTCTTAGACCTTACTTTTTCCAGGTATCTTCTCTCACTGTGAGCTATGATGACACCATGACATCCTAGCCCAAGGTGACAGAGTGAGAATCTGTCTCTCACACACACACAAAAAAACCCCCAAACAACTGATGATCTTTGCTATCAGTTTTTATTAACATTAAAGACTGGGGCATTAAAAGCTGATTGAAAGCTATGGGTGTGTGTGTGGGGGGGTGTTAATTATTGAGCTTCAATAAAGGGTTATTATGCAGGTCCCTGGTGGCAGATTTACCAGGGGATTCCTCAACTGTCAGTACCAGGCTATCTTTCAATTTTCACATAGACAAGTCCTCTAATCTACCAGGGTCAGGTTATAAGCCTGGCTGCCAGTCTTTTGGGATCCAAGAGGGGAAAGGGTATGAAGGGGTTCTACAGTTCAGCATCACCTGATTCCAGTATAATCTAGCACTCCTCTTCTCAGCTGTGCCTGGCATTCCTCAATCCAAAGCCTCTCAATTTAACTTGTCTTCTTCCAGGGAGGAAGAGGGAAGCCACCTGGCTGCAGAGGTAGAGGGAGGAGATTTAGGAGTCTAACTACTTTTACTTTTTTTGTTTGTTTTGTTTGTTTGTTTTTAACTAACTCCTTTTACTTTCATCCAGTCTTCCCTTTTCGGCCCCATCCTACAACTTGCCTTTGGAAGTATCCAGTGAACTTGCTCCTGGTTGACTCCTCTTTCCTTTTCCCCACTCCCCCAAAGGTAGTTGCAATTTTTGCTTTCTCTGGCCTTTTTCTGGTGTCACAAGGTTTGTAAACATCTTATTTTTTTTTTTTTTTTGAGACAGAGCCTCAAGCTGTCACCCTGGGTAGAGTGCTATGGCATCACAGCTCACAGCAACCTCCAACTCCTGGGCTCAAGCGAGTCTCCTGCCTCAGCCTCCCGAGTAGCTGGGACCACAGGTGCCCGCCACAGTGCCCAGCCATTTTTTGGTTGCAACCGTCATTGTTGTTTGGCGGGCCTGGGCTGGATTCGAACCCACCACCTTAGGTGTATGTGGCTGGCACCTTAGCCACTTGAGCCACAGGCACCGAGCCAAACCTCTTATTTTTTATTTTTTGTAGAGACATAGCCTCACTTTATCACCCTTGGTAGTGCCGTGGCGTCACACAGCTCACAGCAATCTCCAACTCCTGGGCTCAGGCTATTCTCTTGTCTCAGCCTCCCAAGTAGCTGGGTCTACAGGTGCCCACCACAACACCTGCCTATTTGTTGTTGTTGCAATTTGGCCAGGGCTGGGTTTGAACCCACCACCCTTGGTATATGGGGCCGGCGCCCCACCCACTGAGCCATAGGCGCCACCCTATAAACATCTCTTCATTGCTATTGTTCCCCCCTTTACTTTTTCTGTTTTCTAAATTAAGGTAAAATTTACATGACGTAAAATTTACCATGTAGTATATAATTCAGAGGTTTCTAATATATTCATAAGGTTGTACAACCATCACCACTGTCTAAATCCAGAACATTTTTTGTCACCCCCAACGAAACCCAGACCCATTAAGCAGTCCCTCCCCTTTCCTCCTAAACCCTGGCAACTACTAATCTGCTTTTTGTCTTGCCTACTCTGGATATTTCAAATAAACAGATTTGTACAATATATGGCTCTTTGAGCTGGCTCCTTTCATTAAGTATACTGTCATCATATTTGGGGGTTCATCTGTGCTATAGCATTTCATTTACTTCATTCCTTTTTTTTTTTTTAAGATGGTAGTTTTGCTGTGTTGCTCAGGCTAGAATGCAGTGGCATTCACAGGTACTATTATAATGCACTGTGGCCTTAAACTTCTGGCCTCAAGCAGTTGATCCTCCCACCTTGGCCTCCCCAGTAGCTGGGGCCACAGGTGTGTATCACCATGCCCAGCTAAATTTTTTTTGTGTGTGTTTTGTTGAGATGGGGTCTATATGGCCCAGGCTGGTTATGAACTCCTGGCCTGAAGGAATCCTCCAGCTTTGGCCTCCCAAAGTACTAGGATTACAGATATGGGCCACCACACTTGGCCTTACTTTTTTTTGAGACAGAGTCTCACTATGTTGCCCTTGGTACAATACCGTGGCATCACAGTTCATAGCAACCTTCAACTCTTGGGCTTAAGCAATTGTCTTGCCTATGCCTCGCAGATAGCTGGGACTACTGGCACCCACCACAACGTCTGGCTATTTTTTTGTCGTAGTTGTCATTGTTTGGCAGGTCCGGGCTGGGTTTGAACCTGCCAGCTCCAGTGTATGTGGCTGGTGCCCTAGCTGCTGGGCTACAGGGGACGAGCTTGGTCTTACTTTCCTGCTAGTGCCCTTTGATGCACAAAAATTTAAAATTTTGATTCAATTTATCTATTCTTTTCTTTTATTGCTTGGGGATTTTAATGCTATATCTAAGTATCTATCCCCAAATCCAAGGTCATGTATATTTCCTCTTATCTTTTCTTCTAAGATTTTTATAGTTTTAACTTTTACATTTAGGTCTTTGATCCATTTGAATCAATTTTTGTAGCTAGGTGCACTGGCTCACGCCTGTAATCCCAGCACTCTGGGAAGCCAAGGCAGGTGGATTGCCTGCACTCACAGGTTTGAGATCAGCCTGAGCCAGATAGAGACTTCATCCTCATTCCTAAAAGTAATAGCCAGACATTGTGGTGGGCACTTACAGTCCCAGTCACTCAGGAGGCTGAAGCAAGAGAATAGGTTGAGCCCAAGAGTTTGAGGTTGCTATGTGCTATGATGCCATAGCACTCTACTGAACGCGACAAAGTGAGACTCTGTCTCAAAATTTTTTTTTAATATATATGGTCCAACTTCTCTTGTTTCTTTCTTTCTTTTGCTTTTACCTTTTCTTTTTTAATTTTTTTTTAAGATCTGGGAGTCTCATTCTGTCACCCAGGCTAGAGTTCAGTGGTGTGGTCATAGCTCACTATAACCTCTGATTCCTGACCTCAAGTGATCCTCCTACCTCAGCCTCCTAAATCATGCACAGCTAATTTGTTTTAAATTTCATTTTTACCTATTCCCTCCTCTCCCCATCCCCAGCTTGATTTTCATTGAGATTTACTTATACCTGACTAGTTTAAATCTTTTTTTTTTTTTTTTGTAGAGAGGGGATCTCATTATGTTGACTAGACTGGTCTTCAATTTCTGGCCTCATGCAACTACCCACACGCTGGGCCTTTGAAAATGCTAGCATTATAAGCATTAACCACCAAGGCTGGTCATCTTTCTTTTTTATTTTTTTGTCCTAGTGAATTTAAACTTTTTTTTTTTTTTTTTTTAGATAGAGCCTCAAGCTGTCACCTTGGATAGAGTACTGTGACGTCACAGCTCACAGCTACCTCCAACTCCTGAGCTCAAGTGATTTTCTTGCCTCTGCCTCCTAAGTAGCTGGGACCACAGGTGCCTGCCACAATGCCCGGCTATTTTTTGGTTGCAGCCATCATTATTGTTTAGCAGGCCTGGGCTGGATTTGAACCCACCAGCTCAGGTGTATGTGGCTGGTGCCTTAGCCGCTTGAGCCGCAGGTGCCGAGCTGAATTCAAACTTTTTTAAAAGTCCATTCACTATCATTTTAGTGGAATTTGGGGGAGTGAGTGGAGATAAACACATGTGATTACTCCTCATATTTAGCCAGAGATCTGCCCCTCCTGTCAAACTGCAACAATTCTTGCTTTCATTAGGTAGATTCCTGAGCCAGGTGGTCTGAGAGGGCTTTCTAGAAGAGGGAAATTTGATCTGAGCCATAAGATGTCTAGGATTCCAGTAGAAGTAAAGAGATGAAGGTGGAATAGGATGAAAAAGGAGAGTTAGGTAGGGGGAAGGGAAGATGAGGGAGGGCTCTGGGGCCAGCATCAGAATTTAACCAGAGGGAGGCACCTGTGGCTCAGTGGGTAGGGCACCGGCCCCATATACCAAGGGTGGCGGGTTCAAACCCACCCTGGCCGAACTGCAACAAAAAATAGCCAGGCATTGTGGTGGGCGCCTGTAGTCCCAGCTACTCGGAAGGCTGAGGCAAAAGAATCACCTAAGCCCAGGAGTTGGAGGTTGCTGTGAGCTGTGATGCCACAGAACTCTACTAAGTGAGACTCTGTCTCTACAAAAAAAAAAAAAGAAAAGAAAGAAAAAGAAAAGAATTTAAGCAGAGTCAGTCAAATCTGCTTTCTTATCCCATATCTGTAGCTCTGTAACCTCTGCCTGGGTTTCCATGCAAAGCAGTCCTTTCCTTAGATCCCCAAGGAGTGTGGCCCTGCTTTAAGAGCAGTGAGAAAGGGGTTCTGGAGACTTTGCACCTTACTCTGCAGTCAACCTGGGGAAGGGGTCAGGACTAGAGAGACGAGAGCAGCTTTCAAGAAGAAAAAGAAGCAATTGAATGAAGAACTCGTTTGCAAGCTGTGTCACAGTTTTCTCACCTGTAAAGTAGTTATGCCTATCTGGCAGTATTATTCCAGAATTAAACTGTTTATAAAGCGTTTAGCACAGAGGAAACTTACAAAAACATCAGTTTCCCTCTCTTTCTTTGGAGATTTAAGGTAAACAGTTTGGGTAGGGTCCCAATCAAAGCCCTGAACGCTTGGCTAAGGAGCTTGGACCGAAGCTGAAAGTGACAGAGAATTACAGGATGTTTATGAGCAGAAGAGTGACACAGATATATCTGTGCTTTGGAAGATCACTTCTGGAAGAAGAAAGTCCAGGCAAAATTCAGGAGGCGGGTGTCCTGAGCCCCAGATCTGCATCTGATTAACTCCATTTTCTCATATGTACCCAACACATGAATGGTCACTATCAACGTTTCCCCAGTGGGTTATGAGTTGTGCGAGAGCTTAATTCCTAACACAAACTGGGTCTTCCAGTTTGTCTTCTTAGAGATAGACTTGAATGTGGGACGGGGGAAAGATGTTCCCCAAACGTGTAGGGCTGTTGTAGCTGGCCTGCACTATCACGTGGGGGATGAGATGGGATTTCTGAAAGCTCTGGAGATTGTGATAAGGACTAAAGCCCAGGGGTACTCCTGGCATAATATCAAGTATCTAGTGACTGAGGACAACCGTGAAACTGTACAAACCCTCCTTAAGAAACTCTTGCGGCTTAGCGCCTGTGGCTCAATCGGCTAAGGCGCCAGCCACGTACACCTAAGGTGGCGGCTTCCCCAGCCCGGGCCCACCAAACAACAATGATGGCTGCAACCAAAAAATGGCCGGGTTTGTGGCAGGCACCTGTGGTCCCAGCTACTTGGGAGGCGGAGGCAGGAGACTCGCTTGAGCCCAGGAGTTGGAGGTTGCTATGAGCTGTGATGCCATGGCACTCTACCCAGGGGGATAGCTTGAGGCTCTGTCTCAAAAAAAAG